>RHPI01000732.1:111002-161418 GCA_009103225.1 Chlorokybus atmophyticus
GGGGCGGGCGAAGGTGCGGTTATCACCCAAACCAAGTTACCTCTAGTTCAATGAGAGCAATAAATGCGCTCATGCTTGAAAGCTTTCGCAATGCATGCCTTTTGTTATGTGGTTAAGCATGCAACGAGTGGTATTCATAACCACTGAATGTTACGGTGTGTAGCAGAGTCGACTCTGCTGTAGGGTAATTTACGTTTATAAATGACTTTATAAACATAAAAGTAGTATATACTTGGAAGTATTCGAGGTAAATATTGTATCACAATCTTCTTCATGTGCTGAAGCAAGCATTTTCATCTACTTTGCAATACTGCAATGTTGGAGCGCATTGTTTGCATGTGTTCAGAGCTGCAAATAGTAGTCGTAATACTAGTTGAACCAATGTTCATTCACTATAGGCTTACGAGAATGTCACGCAACGGTTTGCGTTCGACAAGCCAAATGCTCACTCGTTGATATCGTGCACCTACACGTTGATGTGTACATATCAAAGTAGCAAGCGGGCAACTTGGTCACATCGAATGTGAGATGTTGTTGTCATACATGATAAGACGCTATCACTTGGCACATGCGTACCAATGACTCTCTTAAAAACCCACGTGGCCAAGTAAGACGCTGAAGGCACCACATAGACCCCATGTGTAGATTGCTCTTGTGGACCCTTATGGCCAAGCAGGAAGGCAACAATGCAGAGCCTAACAAGATGTATTTATAAGATCAATGCCGAATGGTGCTAAGAAACTCAGTCTTGTGCCCACTTGCTCAGTGCATAGGGTGCTTGCAATCATCAAGTCTACTCCGGATGTAATGGATGGCGTAGCCGTTCAACCGGCATTCCTCCCCTCTTGAAGGAGTGGGTGGTGCGAAGTGAGCTCTGTGTGCGTGTGTGCATGCCATGCCGGGAGGTCATCTCCATATAAAGGCGGAGTGTCTAGTTATGTGCAACGTGTAGCAATCAAACAATGAGTCCACGTGGTCCACTGCACTTTGAGTGGAGGTTTGCATTGAAAGTTCTCTGTCTACGCTATTGAGTGCTGGGTTGCATCATCATTATCAGTGATGCAAACCATGCAAGGGTCTGGCGGTGAAAGCCTACTTTGGAAGCCAGTGCGAATTCGAATCGTCACGAAGGCTCAACAATGCAGAGCTTCCCAACAAAATAAAACGGTATGTACATGGGCATGCGCGGATGCCATCTACTACAAACATAGGCATTGCAGCCAGTTCACCAATGCCTGCAATCATTTGAATGCCATGGCATCATGCGTCAAAGATGATATACTTCTTGCAGCCTTCCGCCCCGCAATGGCACAATGCGCGTCTTTCGTCTCCAGCTGAAGCAATGTTGCCATAGTCATAGCTCAATTCTGTAAGAGGGCCAATGTTCTCACCGGCAAACAAACACAGGTGCGGCATTCGAAGGTCATAGTTCTCCCAGAAGACGCACCTGCACACAGTTGACAAGAAGCATCAGCGACGTTACAACACAAGGTGGTGCATACGCCTGAAGTTGAAGCCATGCATCAATGCAATGGGTATGTGCTTGCAGGCCTGGCATGGGAGGTAACGAGATGGTACTTACTGTACAAACAGGTTGGGCCGGCAGCTGTGGTTGATAAACCGCGCCACATTGCCCTTCTTAAAAGCATCGAGCGCAAACTCATCCTTCTCAGGCAGCGCCAAGTCCTTGATGAAGCCTGTCTTCATGCGTGCTTCGCGACCCCCTTCGCCCCGCAACGTTGCCAGACAATCCATGTTGTAGCAGTACTGGTGATTGTCAAGGGTCTCCGCCTGCTCCATTGTCATCACCTACATGTTTCATATCTCAGTGGCAATTCTCGGCCAATACCACATGTATAGACACCACATGTACAGGGTGCCTACCTCTCCAGTGTACTCGCACACGAATGCGCCAGCTGGAATTGTATCCCATGAGCGCACCCCCCACCCTTTGTTTGGTGTCTTGAACACCTCTAATCTGAAGACACAAACAATTGAATACCACTGACCATGACATAAGCATGACCAACCACCAACACGCTGTGCAGCAAGAAGGACACCGAGTCTCAACACCACTGGTATGACGCAAGCATGACCAACCCACGACCAACAACACTGGCTGTGATATAAACGTGACATAAATGGACAAGGTCTGCACAGGAAGGCCAGAAGGACACTGACCTGTATCTTCGAATACCCAACTGAGCGTTGCGATTGCGGCAGCTTGGACCACAACGGCTTTGCGGCCCGCACTCAAAGACAGCATCTGAACAAAGCACTGCTTGATTAGTAAAGCACCACATACAGCATCAGCATAGACATGAGTGAGCAGGTGGTGACTCAGCCTCCTAGCATTCCATGCTATAAAGACGGACGCATGCACTGGGTACATACCTCTTGCATGACCAAGCCTTTGTTGCGGCTCGTTCAGGTACGCCCACTCCCCTCCATTGTAACTGAGCAGCAGGGATTTTTGCTTTCCTCGTTGGCCTTCACTGCATGTGGCTTCCCTACTGGCAGGCGTGAGCAGCACCTCCAGCTCGGCAGGCCTGATCTGGCTCTTGACATACTTGAATGGCGCTGGCCTCTCGTCATCTACCGTGTTTACAACTGGGATAGGCAAGTGCTCTTGGCCACCAGCAAGGTCTTCATTAATCAGTCCAGGCCTGTCTAGTGCAACAGCTGTGCGTGGTAGGGACGATAGTCTAAACTCAGCTGCAGTGGAAGTGAGAGGTGGTTGGTCGCCCAACCGTTTGAGTCTGAAGCGATAGATGAGCTTGCCCTGTGCACCACGGTCAGGAAAGGTGTCTACAACTTGGTAAAGCCCATCGTAAGTGAAGAGTGACCCGGAAATGCTGGAGGTATCCTTGCACCCACGGATCAGTCGAATAGGCACCGCTGTGTCCTTGGCCTTTGCTAGGGCTTGGTTCCCACCCGTCATAGTCTGGTCTTTGACTTGTTGTCGTGACCCATTAATGTCGTTTCCGCCTGCACGTGTTCACAGTGACAACAAGCTAAGTAACGTGATACCTCATGCAACAACAATAGCACACAACACTTGAGCGAGTGATACTATGATTGCAATCTCAACGGTAAAGTTGGCTAATTTTTGTTGTTCATTGTTCGGCACAAACAGTGTAACTCCAATGAGAGATTCTACGACCATGTCAATGCGTTTTCCTTTGGTTGGCGGTCAGAATGAAGCCTTCATATTATTGTTTCAGCCATGCACGCGGATTAGCACTGATACGTTCAAGTTGATGTCGGAATCAATTTCAACACGTAAAGTTCTGATCACTACGATAAACATGTGCGTATGTGTGTGCGGGTGACTGTATGTGTCGCTGCATGCTTGCTCGTGTGTGTGTGGACTGAGACGTCTACACTTCATTGCACGCTAATTTTACTGGCCCCGACATGGCTTCAGATCTATACATGCACGCACCTGATTGCGCCATACCAACCATGCACCCGTGCATGCTCCCAAGCACATTAGATTTTTGTGAGCACACCTTCACCGGTGTAGATAACATCCTCGCCCCCGTCAACATCGTCTTCATACATGCCACTCATAACAATGGACGAGACGACCGTTTCATCAAAGGGGCCATAGCCCCGGCCACCACCTCCACCCGCCTTGATGTAGTTGATGCCTCGCATGTGTGCCACATGCACGCCCATGACCGCCAATTGAGCTCGGAAGGTGAAACGGTCCCCTACTCGCAAGCCCGGCGGTTCCCCGAACACATCAGGCACGCCATCACCAGCCTGACGCATGGCTTTCATAGTCATGAGGTCAGGTCGTTGAGTCTTAGACTTCTCATTCCGATTGCGCTTGCCCGTCTTCGGGGGCTTGCACCGCTTTTCTTCTTCCTTGGTCCATCTGTAAGCGTCAATGATACTTGCGTAAAGACACAAAGTACCGCTTGGTGCAACATGCAAGTAGCGGCTTGCAGGCAAGGGATGAAGCGTATGTCGCAAGTGTGAGGTTGGCCGTCTGCTCTAGGTGCGTGGTAGAGTGCAGTACTGTGCATGGGTATGCGATCGTTGTCTGACGTACTGTACATTGCAATTTGCAACGTTGCGCAACAATAATTAAATGTCAGACAACGATCGCTTAGCCATGCACACTCCTGCATTCCAAGGCGCACTAGAGCAGACGGGACTCCATACAACAGTTCAACCATTGCTTAGCAAAGCACATGAACAATCAGTTTATCCAGAAGTTGCTCTTACGGACACAATTCTGGCGAGCAAGCCATACCCGTTACGACACTGCGCTTTCAGCTGAAGAGCAATCCGCCATGCATGCTACGGATTGGTGTGCGTGATGTGACCTTGCACTCTGCTGTGCCTATAGTAGTACGTTCTCTCTCTTGCATGCGGACAGCACGCAGCTGGCTAAGGCTGTGAAAAGCTGCTTCTCTCCAAGGTTAGCATACTGTTCACAACTCTCTTTGGCTTGCGGTGCGTTACAAGCACGCATGCAAGCAGCACGCAGCGTGCTTACTTGAGCAGCTCCTCGTCCCACTTGTGCTTGAGGCGGGTGTAAGCTTCTCTCTCTGCGGTAGTTTGGGGATCGGCTTCAGCCCGCTCTTGCTCAACATTGCCATCGTCCCTGTTGGCATGCTGGCCAGCCTCCGCCTCTGGTTCATCTGCTTGCTCCTGCGACGGCGCCGCCTCCGTCAGCTGAACTACCTGCTGCTCAGCCAATACCTGCAGCATAACAGCCTCGCCATTGGTGACCGCAGCGGTGGCGCTGGTGGTCACCACATGCTGCTGAACTACAGCGACCGCCCCACCGCTCATGTCGCTGACCATCCCAGAGCCCACCTCGACAGCGACGACATTCACCCTGCCGACGCCCAGGTAGGCCGCCCGCCGCTTTCCCGCCAAACTCTACATAAGCATACGCTGATTTGAATTCTGAGAGCATGAAATGAGTTTCATCGGCCGCAAGTGGCGATGCAGGCTTCTGCTGTCAGGTTACAGGGCGACCTTTGATCAGCGTACTTTACACGAAGACATGCATGTTGTACTGTAATTGGTTACCACCCTTCTTGTATTAGGGGGTTCAGCATAAGGGCAAGTAACAAAATTGAATGTTGCAAGTTACATGTCATGGTCCCGATACACATTATGTTGCATATAAAGCATGCAATTACTACTCGTACATTTGAACATTCTCACTAACAAGCTTGCATTTGTAGCGTATTCATATTTACATTATTGTGAACATGGATATGAACCCTCATGACCACCACTTGTACCTCAACAATGTAGAATGTAGAAAACCTAGTACGAGCTTATTAATCCATCTCATAAGTATACACGCGGGGGAGAGGAAGAGCAGGAGGGAGGGAGTGGTCGTGCTTGCCATTGCCATCAACGACTAACCCCGGCCCATGTGGGCAAGTATGTCAATGACTATGTGTTGTTTGGGGGCTGTGCATGTAGAGGGTAGCTAGACAAAGTAGGTAACGCACATAGCCTGGCGGTGGTGGTGTGAATATAATGATAATGGTGAATGCTTTGTGCGTGTGCATGTGATTGTAGCATGTGCAGCAACCGAGTGCGCATATATGGCAGCAGGTGTGATGCAGCACCCCGTATAAAATGAGTGCTTGCATGCTCTCAATGCGACATCATATCAATGGCATAATTGATGTAATGCACCATGCAATCAAGACAAGCCTTTCAATTATATCATGCTTGAAATAGCCCACACGTTGCCCTTGCTTTGATTTCGTCAACTAGTCGCGCCTCCCCTACTGCCCTTGTCTAGTGTCGTAGTGCACCTAGTCTCCGTTGAATGGCTCCAATGTTTTGTTGTCCTAATATGCTTGGTTGCGGTTAATGCAATGCAATTGTGCTTGCGTGTGCCTTGTGCTACTGATTGGCCCCTGCTGTGACACAAGTCCATGTCTTGTTCAGAAGATGCTGGACACAATGCATACACACATAGATACACAGTTTTGCTCGTGATACTTTTACACAAGTTATACACAATTACCAAACATTCTTACACGTGCCATCATCCGCACATAAGTTGAACTGTAAGTTGATAGTTAGCGGACATGCAATCTGTCCATGGCCTCGCCATTTCGCAAGCTGTAGCTATAGCTGCTGCATGTGCAACTTTCATGCTGCCTGTAAAAATATATCTTTCTTTGGATCTCAACATTATGACACTACAATGCTGAGCATCACAAACGGATGAAGTGCACATGCCTTTCAATTGAAAGCGGATGTACCAGTGACACCAAGTCGCGTACACCTGATCTCGCAGCAATGTGTGGCGACTCAATCCTTCAATACTCGATGAGTTAGCAGGTCAACTCAGTGATGCTGAGCGGGCGATGGTTACAGCTGAACCAAGGCTGCAGCAATCAACCCACCGCGCTTGGCCTTGGACACAACACCTACACATGATTTTAGAGTAACTAGCAGTTTGGGGCTAAGCTTACACATGCGGCTATACACATTGGCACAAGACTCACTACAAATCAGCACCATTCGCAGCCACAACTGCTATGATGCCATCAGGCTTGCGCGAGCCCTTGTCGGATAGTGGGCTTGTGTTCAATGGCTGCTCCACGGTTCGCCCCTTGATGCTGGCATCCAGACTGACCGTGCGAGCTGGCCCTGTGCCCTGCCCGCTCTCCACTGATTCATGCTTCGGTTGGTCCTTGCCATGATACCGCATCCGCCAAAACTCAAGCGCGAGGGCCACAGCTGCCAGCACGCCAACATACACACCAAAGGCAATGTTCACAGCCTGCCCGACAAACAGCAGCATGATGTCAGCGTTAGTCAAAAACGCAAGTCATAATGTCCACTGCACAGTGCTAGCGTGCACAAACAGGTCCTCTAAAATTCACCTTTGGACTATAGCCTTGCAAGAACGCGTAGCGGTTGATGCCTTTGAAGATGGTCACCGCTGCCATGATGATGACACTGATACCGATGAGGCGATGAGGCCAGGACCACAACTGCCTGTACTTGTGGTGCACTGGAGGTCGGAACAGAGCGAGCAGGACATTGGTCACTGCAAGTGCGTACACAGCTGTGCCCAGTTTGCCGTGCCATGTTCCGTAAGGCAAGAGCTTCGCCATTGCTATGATGAAGGCAACAGTAGCCAGTATCACACCAGTGATCTGCACTCACACCAAACAACACGTCAGCACCATCACCTGTCATACAATTCACAGTAACAGCAGCAAACCATTGAGCTTGTAAGGCATGCTAACGAGCCTCGTACCTGTATCGAGTAATGCATGTGGAACCATACAGGGTCTTTGTATCGCAGGTTGCGTGCAACGAGTACGCCGAGCGGCAACAGCACACCAAATGCTATAAAGTTGATAATCCCATGAGCCAGCTGAGCTGCTTTCTTCGAAAAGGGTGACGATGATGGCACGTTCTGTGCTTGGCCAGTGCTGAAGTCAACCTGAGTAGCACCCCTGCAAGCAAAGCATGCTTGCTGTGTACAGTAACAACTCAACCAGGTCCCACACTCAATGGCCAACAGTCACTGGTGGATGTACCTAGTTGTCCCATGGTAGGCAAGACCATCAAAGTTGCTGGAGGAATACGACCATATGAGCTGAGTCGTGGCAGTAAGCTGGAGAAACTCCGGCAGTGCGCTGTTTACATCCAGCTGCCACCTGCAAGACTTGTGCATATGTGGCATTTGCGAGGGTATGCACTCTGACACTCAATGTGGAGCCCCACAACGCACAAACCTGACGGTCGTTGTTGTGGAGTTCTGAGAGCCGCTTTTACTGCTTAGGCGGATGCCATTGTTGGGCACTACTTGAGAAGGAACTTGACCATTCAAGTTGTACATGTTGATGTCTAAAGTGCCGGTTGAATCGTCCACCCAGCCAATCACAGCCTGACTGCCCACCTGCATACACAATGACAGTCATGCCAGGAAATCGAGCGAGGTGGTTGTTGATGTGACAACGAAGTCCCTCTTCACAACATGCAGTCTACATTGAACGCACCATTCCGCCGTCTTTCGAGAAGCCAAGGCCGACAAAGCCTGTCGTTTCCGCAACACTTGCAACCTCCAGCTTCGTGTCATTCAAAGTCCAGTGCAGAACGTACCTACAACAATGTTTGAAGTAAGCCTTCAAAGCATACGTCCAAGCTGCACTAAGCTTTTGGCGAGACAGACTACTTGCACATGACTTGCCATGCACGAAACATATGCACCCTCCCCTCCCCCGCCCCTTTCTTCCCCTCAACCCCTCGCAGCCCTGTGTAACGGATATGCAAGCAAATCCAAAGTGGATTCAACACTGTTTTGGGTAGTACGTCTCATGCCATCCGTTCATGCATTCGCACTGACCTGGTTCCATCAAGCTGCGTAGAGCACTGGAGGAGTGGGCTAGGCTGGCATGCAACCTGTGCAGAAGCACTGCGCGCACAAGCTGCCGCCCACACTGCCACCAGCAAAGTGCATGCTGCTGCGCATGCTGTGTCTATGCTGCGACGGTGTGCAAGATAGCTCCCCTTGCGCTTGCTTTGCAGGTGAGCAGTAGACTCCATTTCTAATATGCAACGCAAACGTTGAGGCGTTCGGCATGTCTACGCTGATAAGCGTGTCAGCCAAGGCAGGGACCAGAGCTAACCAACGACACTAAGGGCAAAGCGCAATGAGTACAAAGTGAGTGCTAGTGCTCAACCAACAGGGTACTACTTAAACATCTTGGTAAAAGCGACGAATGCATAGCAATTTACGGGTATATACCAATGGTAGCAGCCTGCGGCAGTAGTCTCAACCGAGAGCTGCGCACTTGGCAATTATCAACTTATTAAGCCGACAAAGCACAGTGTCCACAACGGCAATTGCTTGGGCAATGCAGGCACGCAAAGCAAAGGAATTGAGTGTGCATTGCTGTTGTGAACCCTTGTAGCACATGCACGAACGCTTACCCCAAACTTGGACGACGCTTGCTGGTCAGCAAGCAAGCCAAGCAAGCAAGTACCCGGCGGCAGACTGACTAATCGCAGCGTCAATGCTTGGCCGCAATCAACCTCTCCTCGCAAGCTCAGCTGTCACCCAGGCGACTGCCAACCTCGCCGCCGACCCCAGCCATCCCGACAACGTGGCTGAGTACGCCGCGTCGCCCGCTTGCCATCATGCCGCCCAGTAGCGCAGCAAGCGACAAACAATGAGGCTGCAATGTTGCTCCTACGCTGCCTACCAGCTACTGCAGCGTGTTGCCATGCATTTGTTACGGTAAATTTTACAATAACGTTTGATGTGATAACGTGATGGGTCACCTTGCACGCGCATGCAGACGGTACCAGTTCCCCCGTAACTTACGTTTTGTGATGGTCTCAAACCTGAAGCCTGAAACTTTCATACTGAACGCGGCCGGGCCGCCTGTCGCGTTTCAGCTACTTCGGTGCCTGGAGTGCCTCAGCGCGCTATGGTACGTTGGAAGGGTACGCGGGTGTCAGGTGGCTGCGCGCTGAGGCACTAGGCGACGCACTGCATTGCAGTAACGGTGGCAGGGACCTCGCGCGCGTGATGACCCTTGCAGCAAGTAACTGGTGAAAATCTTAGTCTTTTGTCAACCCCGTTCCAGATATCAATTACTGCAGCAGCGGATTACCGGTACAGTCTACCCCCGCTAAGAGACTTCGCTCCAAGAGAATAACCCCGCTTATAGCATAGAATGTGAGATTACAATGGTTTTACAGGCAAATGTTGGTGCCTAAGAGAATATGACTAATCGCGAAGAGCATATACTTGTTTCATGAAATTCTTGCAAGTTTGAGTGTGCATATTCTCAACATCGAGGGAGGAGACGTGACGGGTGTGGCATAAGGCGTGATGAGCGTGACGATCAGGGCATGATGGGCAAGGTGTGACGCGCAACCAGCGTGATGGGTGCAATGTCGCGACGGGCGTGACATGATGCGCGTAATATAATAAGCGTGACGGGCGTGATAAAACGGCGTTTATAGCATATTTATGCTCTTGACATCTAAGAGCATGTTATTCTCTTAAACGCCAAGAGCATAACCTCGCCAAGAGCATACGATTGCTTGGGACAAACAGTATGCTCTTAGCGAGGGTAGACTGTACCGGTAAGTCGTTTTATTAGATCATGCATATACTGAAGTTTATCTTTCAGGCAGTGCAGGTCACTGCTGAACTAGTATAAACAAACTCGTATTCAGCAATCGTAGCGATTGATTTTCAGTAATGCAAATGGCAAACCTTTTGACACTGATGTTATGTCACTTGAGGTTATGGTCGATGCATTGTAGCTATCATTTATACGTGTCACGCCTATAAGGCTGAAAAAAGTCATTATGTGTCCCTTACTTTTGTTAGTAGCAAGGGACCCACTGGGATTTTCCATTTCATAAACGGGTGTAAGTGCTTACGGCGTGTGCTCTCATGCGGTCTGCTTTTTGGCCTATGAGGGCCTTGAGTGATGATAAACTACGCAAGGCATTGATGCTGGGGTAGCACAGAGCTTGTCAAGGCCTATCGCATGTGAGCCACGGGAAGTGTAACAGTTGACTGTTACAAAAAGTGGCAGTTTGCTGAACAGAGAGTCAAGTCGGCAAACCACGGGATCTGCACTGTGGTATTGCGATTTGCCACATGTGTGACAATCGCAAGGCAAGTGGTGCCTATGGGCAATCCGCAAGTACATATGTACGATGAGAGCCTAGGTTTGTGTGATTCAAAGGTAGGATAGTTACACCTACAGTAACACGCGGTGGTTAAATTCTTCTTAGGTGGAGTTTGTTGGTTCCGATGTTGGAACAAGGTCAGAGCATAGTCACAACGCCTAGGTGGCCTTAGACCTCATGTGTGTCAGGTCGGGAGAGTAGCAAATGATATGAATGTTCAGTTGCATCCTTAAGTAGGGATTGGATGAATGGTTGAAGGCATCCGTGTGTGTTTGCCTTGCAAGAGGGCCACTTGTGCGTGGCACACGGCTTGACATTCGGAAACCAAATATGGTCCTGTCACAAACCCCGCGAACCATGCATTGTCCGTTCCGCGCGGGCTGGTGCGCGGGAGACGGACATTTCCTGGTCCGTTCGGGGGACAATTCCTGGTGCGCAATTGCGCACATGACACGGTTCGTGCCGCACCATACATGTACAGTCTAATCTCGATAAGTGCATACTCAATTAGTGCATAAATTCGGCCATCACCGACGTCTTCAGGGGGAAGACCTGTGAGTTATGCACTTAAAGCGGGTGCATAATGTATGCACTTAACGAGGATGCATAAACGCGATAAGTGCATAAGCCCGTTCCCGATGGTATGCACTTATCAAGGTTGGACTGTATATGGTGCGGCACGGACCAGTCAGCCACGTTGGTTCTTGGATGCGGACCAGGTACGGTTCCGCAGCGTTGCGGTCCTGCTGTCGCGCGTGGTACCCAATCCTTTCGGTACAGCAGCTGGTGCGGCACGGACCAATGACTTTGCTGGTCCGTATGCATTTATTGACAGGCCGCCGCCCCGGCTGTCGGAAATTGCTCACCGACAGGTGGACAGCCGCAAATGGTCGGCGGCTAACTGATAGCCGGGCTGTCAGTTATTAATTGATAAGCTGTAAGGGGCTATCTGTGCAATTATCATCGTTATCATAACTGCATGTGCACGAAGCTGCGAATATTATAGACATGTTCTCGTAACATGCAATAATGTATATATGTACATATACGTCATATAAATAAATATCATCTATAATGATATCTCCAGAATACTTTTAACGCGCACATCACTAAATAGACTGATGTGTATGTATATGTATATGTATTTTTATGTGTACATGTACTTATACGTGCATATATGTATATATATATATACATATATATATATATACATATATATATATATGCATGTATGCATGTGTATGTTTTCGTGCATCTAGAAAAACAACTGTCAGTCACACAACATCCTCTAATAAGATCATTGGCACATGTAGACAACCCCCCTTATCAAATGTTCTACTTCAATTCCTCTAGCAGCCGCCGAATTACGGATGTCCATTCAGTTACTTATGATTGTTCATAATGTGATATTGATACAGCTTATGCATGTTTATAGCATGCACTGCATGGGCTCAGCTTATGGGCATATCTATTGACAGTCGCCAGCGGCCGTCGACACATGGCAAACTATTATTCAGCTAATTCGCCGTCCCCACCAGTATGTGCGCTTGTGGCTTATAGATTATGGCGTCATTTCAATGCTGCAAGTCGTAAGTTCGAGATGTTGTGAATGCTTGTGTTCTCGACCAACCATTTCACATACGCGGCCTCGTGCGCCGTAGGGGCGTGGCCGGGTGCCGTTAGCACAAAATCAAGCCGCTTTTTATGCATTCATTGTTAAATCAGTGGCTAATTTGATGTTTTTTCTTAATTTTTCGGTTTATAGTCTGTTGGCCAGACCCGTGATAATTGCGATTTTGATATTGTATGATTTAGTGCCTGCTCCGCTGCCCGGACGCTACTTGGTCCTCACGCGAGCGAGATCGACCAGGCCATACATGGTGCGACCCATAAAAAATTGGTACCGTTCACGTGAGGTTTGAACCATGCATGGCTCGACTGTCAATGATAGTCTAATCATAAATGGTCCACGGAATTTAGTTTGAAGGGGAAAATCCCGGTCCAAAGGTACGGACCATTCCTTTGACGTCAACCGGTTTGTGGGGTACTTGGTTCGCTGTTGAAGGGGCATTCCCCCTCATCTCTCTTGTGGGGTGGGGTGGGGTGGGGTGGGGTGGGGTGATAGGCGTGTGTGTGCCTGGAGCTGGAGCTGAGTGGAGAGGGCCGGGGTCATTCCCTCCTCCCTTGGTGCTGAGCTGCAACTTCCCCTGCGAGATGCTGCACCGGTGACGCTGGGACTTCCATCTGTAAGTTCTCAGTGCTTGTGCATAAGTTTGCCAAGCCCCGACCAGCAAGTAAGTCGTGGTATCTTTACATTGGACTCGGAGCTTGTTTCCAAGCCTTGCATGCTTGTCCATCAGCTTGTACACGCTGCTGACTGGTGCATGCGTTGCATCCTTTGCTTACATGCACTACATAGCAGTGTTGCACGCTGATTGTGCATAGTAGTTGGCATTTCTAGCTGCGTGCACGCTTGCATGCAACATGGCCCATACGGTATGGGCCATGTTGCATGCTGATTGGGGCACGAGTTGTGTGCATTTGCTGATCATAAGCGGCTTTGCACACATATGCTTGTTGCTGCACTGACTGCGCGTATGTACGTGAGTGCGCACATATGCATCTGTTAGGGTGCTGTCTTAGCTGCACGCGCCTTTGCATGCACGGTGCGAGCTGTTTCTGATGCTGATTCACGCTCTTGTCGCGTGTATTAGTTGCTTGTGCACGCCTTTGCACATGCAGTTGCTTGCTGACCAGCAACCAGTGCACTTGCTGCATGTATGCGCGTATGACTGCGCGTGTGCATGCCTGTGTATCTGTTACAATGATGTCTTAATTGCACGCACACTTCCAGGCTAGTTAAGGGTTGTTGGGCGCTCTGATCGTGCCGTGAATTTGTGCATATGCATTCGCTGCTTGTTGCTGCACCTGTTGCACGTGTGTGCACGTGTGCGCATGAGTGCATCATGTCATGGTGACTGCACCGAGTGGTGTGGTTTTCAGCTGCGCGCACACTTGCATGCCATGTATGGGCTGTTTCACAAGCTGAGTTGATCATCAGTCGTGTGCGTTTGCATCCGTGATCGGCTTTGCACACGCATTTGCTTACTGCTGCACTTGTTACATGTATGCGCGCGTGTGCGCGCGAATACGGTTGTTAGGTGACCGCACTGTGTGGTGATGGTTCAACTTTTAATAGGCACGGCTGAGCACGAGCATGCAGCTCGGTGAAGCTTAAGCTACGAAGTGTTTGAGGTCATCCTCTGATGTATGAGGGAAATAAAGCAAGCAGCATACGGCATACATGTATGCAACTGAAATTGCAAATGGACATTTGCTCTGTAAATGTTGATAAGCAATGCACTTATATAGTGACTTGATGTCACCTTCCCCATCATGCAACGGTACTATAAAAGAGGATGAGTTGAGTATACATGCGCATACTCAAACTTTGCAATGTATGCAACTGGGTGATGTTGTGTGACCTTGCGAGCACATGGGCACAATGTCGTACCCATTGTTAAGTATAATGCATCTCGTACTACTGTCTCCGTTTTTCTTCGAATACCAAGCAGGTGACAAGATTAGTATGGCAAGGAACCTAAACCCTGCTACGTGTAATGAAGCGGACTGCCAATGCGATACGAACCCCGTTATTTGGTATGTCTTCTAGCAATGTATGCCAGCTTATTTCGAGTTGTTGCATGCGTATGCCACTTGAGTACAATGAGTAGCACGCAATGCCTTATTCAAGTTGTGCAAGTCTTCATGCCTATGCATGGGTTGAAACCAGCTGTATGCGGACATAAAGAAGCACAACAAAGCTTGCGGCCTTGAAAAGGTTGGTGAGCCTTAGTAGCTCTCCTTTAAGGCTATCGTTTAGTTAATGTAGCAATTGCACACCGCTTGACGTTAAAGGACCATGAATGGTCCGTGCCTTCGGGCCGGGATTTTGCCCTGCTTAGTGAAATCGGTGGATCATATCCGACAGTCGGACCATGCATGCATGGTAAAAACCTCACGTGAACGACGTCCCATGTTTGTTTGGGGTCGCACCATATTTGGTCCGGCCGGTTTTCGGTCGCGTCAGGACCAGGTACAGTCTACCCTCGCTAAGAGCATACTGTTTATCCTCAGCCATCTTATGCTCTTGGCGGGGTTATTCTCTAAGCGTTTAAGAGCATAATATGCTATTGACTGCCAAGAGCATAAATATGCTATTAGCGGGGTCTTGTGTATGATACTTTTTCGCTTTAGCATGGTGAGCAATGGAGCTCAACAATGCCCATGTTGCTACATTCTCGCTTGAATACCATACAATTGCGTTGCTATAGTCAGATGAATCGAAACAACATTCTTGCCATATGTGTGACATGCAACCAAGATGCTGCGGTTGTAATGCATTGTTTAATGTATATCTGCTAAGCCTGTCAATGGGCTTGAAATGTGTTTCAGTGTGTTGACTTTTGTGTATGATGCAAAGCATGCACACTTGCATGCATGTCTCATGCCTTGAACATAATGAAAGTTCGCATGTACATCAAACATCTCAGCCACTAGTCATCAACTACAAGAGGGTCTTCGGCCGTTGCACTGGTGGTGGCTGCGTGTGATGTTGATGCCTCATTGCTCGAGGCATGAAAGAACTCGTGCAAGCGTGTCTGGTGCGAGGAGCCAAATAGTTGATGACGAATCACCATTTTGCGGATGTGCCGCAACGCCAACTGTAGATGCTCAGGCGTAAAGCACTCACTGCCAGCCACGAAGGCCTCGATACTGTCCAAGTGCTGAAGACACCCGAATGTCGTCACAACCGGCGGTGCGCACTCACCATCATCTGCAATGTGTTATGTGAAAATTATGAGAAGGAAAGCTACATACGGTGTGCATGCACGCGTACACACCTTCCGCGTCGGGATCGGCGGTGTCGTCCATCGGTGGAGTCAGTGCCCCAACACTCATCAAAATGTCCTCGTCACATTGGCTAGCCTCAGTAGGAAGATGATCATCCGCCTCGACGAACTCGTCAGCGGAGAGCATGTCAGCACGTGGAATGGGCAAACGCTGCATCATCTCACCCGTGTCGTGTATCACCGCGTGAATGATGCGCTCGGTGTCGGCGGGAGTGGCCTCATACCATTCCGCGGGGGTAATGCCAGTCTTCCTCCAGCAGTTGGCAATGGTTGTGGCAGTCAGCTCGTCCCACGCCTCGCGATTCCACATCATGGCTTCACGCATCTGCACCTTCACTTTACTCAAGTCGAGGGTGGGGTCTGCATCATAATGCTAGAGAAGATGCTGCACAAGCTTCCTTTTGTACCTGCACATAAAGACCATCAACAACATGATGTACACCACAACAAACTCTGACAACCCGAAAATTCTGTTAGATTGATAGAAATAAAGGCTCTGTTTGTTCTTAACACGGCATGTATTGTGACTTACCTGGCCTTGTATGCAGCGATGATGCGAGCATCTAAAGGTTGGACTCTGGATGTAGTGTTGGCCGGAAGAAACAGACACTTTATGTGGCTTAGTGACAGCGTTCGGAAGCCTTCTTCCAAGCCCTGTTCTGCATACACGCAGGCATGCGTTGAGGAGCTGTCCATCAGCAGCAAGATGTGGCGGTTCTGTAGCTTCATATCTAGATTGAAGGCACACAACCACCGGCTGAAGACCTGTCGCAAGCATCACAACAGTAAGTGACATGCACAATCAATGCATATGCAGCTGCAAATGAAGTTGCATATGCACATGCACTCACCCCGGAGTTCATCCAAGCCTTCTTGTTGTAGTCGTAGTCAACGCCAATGCGGATTGGCGTCCAAGTGCTGCCAAAGGACTTCGGACGCTTGTAGGTGCCAATGATGAGGACTGGTCGCTTTTCAGAACTGTCAGCGTTGACACACAAAACTGCCGTGATTTTGTCCTTCTCTCGCTTGCCCCCTCTAGCTTCCTCCGATGCAACTACTAATGTACGACGCGGACGTGCTCTATTGAACACTCCGCTCTCATCCATGTTTCATACATCAATGATGCGATAGTTTGCTAAGATCAAAGGCAATCCACTACGAGCTGCATCCACACCCTCCGCATCTGCATCAGCTGCTTCGCCATGCAGAGTTTTCGCAGCAATTGAATGACGCTTCTTGAAACGGTGCACCCAACCTTGCGAAGCGTTGAACCCTTCTATTCCTAACCGGTTGGCAAAATCTGATACTTTCTCCATCAACAATGCATCAGTGATCAACGCATTGCGTGCTCTGGCCTGTGCAAACCACTCATACAATCCATCTTCTAACTTGGGATGAGCCCCAATCCGCATCCTTTTGTTTTTGGCCGCATGCTTGCCACCCACAGCCAACGCATCGGCTATTTGCTGTCGCTGTTTTTTGAGAAGTTTGGAGAGCGAACTCTGCTTGATAGTGAATGTAACAGTCAAGGCCAAATTCTGTGATTTTCATGGCCGTTTTAGGCCTTATTTGTAAGGTACATGTTGTTAATGACTTGTGGCGGATATCGGCGAGTTATGAGTCTGCCGCGGATATCGACCGGGGCCCCAAGACCAGTCCGGAAGGTGCCAGAAAACGGAGGGCCAGTCGAGAAGGGCTCGACCAGATTTCTGGAAGGGCCTGGCGCCAAGTAGTATCACTTGACCATATGAGCAGCAAATTAGGAGATCTTTGGTGCGTTGGAAAGGTCTAGAAGTGTACTACAAGATTCTGCAAGAGTATCTTAGCTTCTAGTTCTGTCTAGCGCTAGAATCGTCTAGACAGTAGCATGTGCAGACTGGTAGGTATAAAAGTGACATTCTACAACTTGCAATACAACCTTTAGCTCCCTAGTTTCTTGTGTGCAAGCTTGGTGGTGGTTAGCAGGGGTTGCTAGCGTGTGCCCACCGGTGTGTGCTTGCTTGTGTGACGATCCAAGGCGCTACACAAGTCGGTGTGTAGCTTCGAGCGCATGCGCGTGCGTACGCGAGTGGCGGGGCGCGCGTGTGTGCTTGGCAGAGGGGGCAAGGTTCCGGTGTGAATACCGTGTCTTGGTGAGAGGGTTGTGGATTGGACCAACTCACAGGTGACAAGGCACGAGCACCGTCACAACTGGTATCGGAGCGCGGTGAACGAAGGTGAGAGAGGAAGTGTGAGCGTGTACACTTTTCTTTCGGAAGCGGAGTGTAGTGTGTTAGTGGAGATGGAGGATGCTCGCATGGAAGAGCTTCAAGCTGCCATATTAGCATTGAGGGAAGAGCTTCATCACACTCAAGCGGCGGCACAAGCACAACGCGAGGCGTATGAGCATGCGATGGCGCGTGTACAAATTCCCATGGCATCAAGCTCGCGCGTGCATGTGAAGGTGCCAAAGCCCAAGCCATTCAAGGGTCAACGTGATGGAGATGCAGTGGATGAATGGATTTTTCAAGTATCGTCTTGGTTGAAGCTCACGGAGGTGCCCACGCATCTGCACGTGGAGGTTGCAGCGACATTGCTTGAAGGTGCAGCACTTGTGTGGTGGAGGCATCGATGTACGCGAGTTGCAAACGGGTTGGCGCTACCATTGACCACCATGGAAGAGTTGGCACTGGAGGTCAGGCATCAATTTGTTCCCGTTGAGAGCGTGAAGGCCGCACGCGACAAACTTGCAGCCCTTGTGCAAATGGGGTCGGTGATGGCGTACACGGCCGCGTTTCAGCGATTGGTGATGTCCATACCCAATATGACCGAGGAGGAGCAGTTGGACAGGTATACACGTGGTTTAAAACCTTTGGGGCGTAAAGAAGTGGAGCTACGGGACCCGAAGACACTCGCGGAGGCTATACGCATCGCGGAGCGTCTCGACGCGTTGTACTTCAAGTCCACCACAAGAAACACTGACTGGAGGCAAAGGCATGGTGATCAGCCCCGGGGAGGCTTTCAACATGCATGGAGACGAGGAGAACCAAGTTCAGCACCTGCCAATGGAGGTGGAGCTGACTCTGGGCCTGCACCAATGGAGGTGGGTGCCATACACACGCATGGAAGTGAGGCGAAGCACGGCGGACGTGGTGAAAGAGGTAAAGGTGTGCGCAAGTGTTATGCGTGTGGGTCGACGGAGCATTTGGCGTACGGATGCCCCAAACGAAGCACGCAAAGGCCAACACCGGATGGCAACCCTCGCCGTGATCGTCGCGTCAACACCATGGAGCAAAATGGCGTGGAGCAGGAAAACGACTTCCCCCAGTAGGTGAGGAGGCTACTGCTGGGGATAGGAAGGAGCCTCATGCACGGACGGATGCTGTGACATTTCCATTAAAGAAGCAAGAAGAGATGGCTTTGAACGCGCCAATGGTGGTGAGTTATGCAAACGAGGAGACAACAAAGTACTTCGGGCTTCGAGCACACATTTGCGATGACCAAGGACGATGGAGAGAGTGTAAGCTCATGATTGATAGCGGTGCCAACAGCAACTTCATGAGTATTGATATCGCGCGGCGTTACGGTTGGCTTTCGTCATTACGAGGAGGTGAAGTGAAGCTCGCTGATGGAGAGCCACCCTCTGGAGGTGATGGCGCTGCGTTTATGACCAAGGAGTTGTGCGTTCGCATTGGGAAGATGAAAGAGAGCATGCGGTTTTGCTGCATCACCCTACGGAACGGGTTTGATGGGATTTTGGGACTACCGTGGCTATGGCAACATAATCCAGCCATCAATTGGAGGAAGCGCGTGCTCACCATCGAGCGAAACGGTGGAGAGTCCATTCAAGCTGCATCGGACGTCATCGAGGCGCGGCACGCACAATTAGGTGGTACGACAATTGCCCAGATCTCTTATGTGCAATTGAGGAAGTTATTGTCTCCACGGAAGGCAAAGGCTGCATGGTTGTGCGTGGTGCGCGAAAACACTGCAAAGTCAGCACCGGAGCTGAGTGACGATGTTCAGACGGCTACTATGGACCCCGAGGTGTGTAAACTTGTTAAAGAATATCAAGATATCATGGTGGACGGACTTCCATCTGGTCTACCACCTCCACGGAGCGCAGACCACCGTGTGGAGCTGATTGAGGGCGTGCACAAGCCACCGTATCGACCCGTATACAAGTTGTCACCTTTGGAGCTGGAAGAGGCCGAGAGGCAGGTGGCGGATTTGCTAAAAAGAGGCTACATCAGGCCTAGTAAGTCCCCCTATGGTGCACCTATTTTGTTTGTACGAAAGAAGAACGGGAGCTTGCGCATGTGCGTCGACTACCGAGCTCTCAACAACATCACGAAGAGGAATTGCTTTCCACTCCCACGTATCGACGAGTTGCTGGAGCAATTGCAAGGTGCGCAGTACTTCACAACACTTGATCTTGCTGGAGGTTATCACCAAATTCGCATCGCGCCCGAGGATGTGGAGAAAACAGCTTTTAACACACGTTATGGGCACTACGAGTGGTTGGTCATGTCCTTCGGACTTACGAACGCACCGGCAACATTTCAAACGCTTATGAACAGCGTTTTTGCTGACTTGATTGGTAAGGGAGTCCTCGTGTACCTCGACGACATTTTGGTGTACGCGACAACAAAGGAGGAGCACGTGGCACTTCTACGGCGCGTGTTGCAGCGTTTGCGCGAACACAAGTTGTACGCCCAGCTACAAAAGTGCAAATTCTTGCTTCGAGAGGTGGAGTACCTAGGCCACATTGTGTCGCATGAAGGCATCAAGCCGGACCCCAACAAAGTGCAGGTGGTGCGCGAGTGGGCTGCCCCGACCAATGTAAAGGAGGTGATGTCCTTTTTAGGCCTTGCGGGGTATTATCGCAAGTTTATTATGGGGTTTTCGCGCATAGCTGCTCCCTTGACTACCCTACTCAAGAAGGGAAAGCATTGGAGCTGGTCAGCAACAGAGGAACATGCATTTGCTGCGTTGAAGAAGGCGCTGACGGAGGCACCAGTCCTGGCTCACCCCGACATGGAAAAGACATTTATTTTGGCTTGCGACGCGTCCGACACAGCCGTAGGAGCTGTTTTGCAGCAAGACCATGGCAACGGCCTTCAACCAGTAGCATTCTTCAGCAAGAAGATGAGTGGTGCGGAGCTGAATTACCCCGTGCACGAGAAGGAACTTTTAGCGCAAGTCATGGCGCTACGACAATGGCGTTGTTTTCTGGAAGGCAAAAAGTTCGTGCTTGAGACGGATCACTCTCCACTGAGGTACTTACAAACACAACCTCATCTGAGTCGCAGACAAGCTCGATGGCTTGAGTTCTTTCAACTTTTTGACTTCGATATCAAGTACAAGCCCGGTACGTCAAATGGTGTTGCTGACGCGCTGAGCCGGCTTAATGCAATTGAGGCACTCGCTCAAGTGCAGCCCGAGTGGACCGACCAGATTCGGCAAGTGCTTCGTGAAGACACGGAGGGTATGAAAGTGTTGCAAGAGCTGGAAAATACAGCTACGGACACAAGTGGGCACTGGTCAATGCGCGACGGGCTGCTGTGGCACCATGGGCGCTTGTACATCCCCAACGTCGCGCATATCCGTGTGAAGTTGCTGAAGGAAGCTCATGACGTGCCCATTGCTGGTCACCAAGGGTTGGAAAGGACTTTGGCAAGCTTAAAACAGCGTTTTTACTGGCGAGAGATGCATCGCGATGTGCGCGACTACGTGGCGTTGTGCGACGCATGCCAAAGGGTGAAGGCAAGCAACCAAAAGCCAGGTGGGTTGCTGCAACCTCTCCCTGTGCCATTGTCCAAGTGGGAGCAAGTTACCATGGACTTTATCACGGGGCTACCAAAGACAAAAGAAGGGTACGACGCTATACTTGTGTTCGTCGATAAAACCAGCAAAATGGTACGCTTGGCACCGTGTAGTGAGTCTTGCACGGCACCGGAGGCAGCACGCTTGTTCGTGAAGCATGTATTTCGTTCTCATGGATTACCACGAAGCATTGTGAGTGATCGCGACCCGCGCTTTACAAGTAAGTTTTGGGAGGCGCTGCATAGTGCACTGGGTACCACACTGAAGTTTAGCACGGCATTCCACCCGCAAACTGATGGGCAAACGGAGCGGGCCAACCGTGTGATCGAGGACATGCTGCGTTGCTACGTTAACGCGCGACAAGACAATTGGGAGGAGCTGCTTGAGTTGGTTGAGTTTGCGATCAACAACCACCACAATGCAAGCACAGGTGTCACTCCCTTCCTTATGAACTACGGGCAACATCCATTGACACCGTTGACGGCATGGACACCGCGACGACATGACGTGCGTGTGGAGGCAGCTAATGACTTCCTTACAAAGTGCGCGGACATTAACAAGGCAGCTAGGGATGCGTTATTGGTGGCACAAAATCGGCAGAAGCAGTACGCGGACGCGCATCGCCGACACCTCACGTTTCAGGAAGGCGACATTGTGTTACTCTCCGCGAAGCACGTCCAGGTGCGTACGGGAGTTCGCAAGCTGAATGAACGCTGGTTGGGACCATTTAAGGTCAGCAAAGTTATCTCGGACGTGGCGTACAAGTTGGAGCTACCCGACACCATGCGTGTGCACCCCGTTTTTCACGTCTCCCTTCTGAAAGCATATCGAGGACAACCGCCAGAAAGGCCACCCCCCGAAGTTGGCACGGACGGTGAACCCGAGTGGGAGGTAGAAGACATCCTTGGTGAGAAGTTTGTGCATGGCGTACGCAAGTTCTTAGTGAAATGGAAGGGCTATCCGTTGCATGAAGCATCCTGGGAGCCAGAGGCACACTTGACTAATGCTCAAGACGTTGTGCGTGCCTATCTTGCTCGACGACAACCTCGCGAGCTTCGAGGACGAAGCTCACCTGGGGGGGGAGGAGTGTAACAGTCAAGGCCAAATTCTGTGATTTTCATGGCCGTTTTAGGCCTTATTTGTAAGGTACATGTTTTTAATGACTTGTGGCGGATATCGGCGAGTTATGAGTCTGCCGCGGATATCGACCGGGGCCCCAAGACCAGTCCGGAAGGTGCCAGAAAACGGAGGGCCAGTCGAGAAGGGCTCGACCAGATTTCTGGAAGGGCCTGGCGCCAAGTAGTATCACTTGACCATATGAGCAGCAAATTAGGAGATCTTTGGTGCGTTGGAAAGGTCTAGAAGTGTACTACAAGATTCTGCAAGAGTATCTTAGCTTCTAGTTCTGTCTAGCGCTAGAATCGTCTAGACAGTAGCATGTGCAGACTGGTAGGTATAAAAGTGACATTCTACAACTTGCAATACAACCTTTAGCTCCCTAGTTTCTTGTGTGCAAGCTTGGTGGTGGTTAGCAGGGGTTGCTAGCGTGTGCCCACCGGTGTGTGCTTGCTTGTGTGACGATCCAAGGCGCTACACAAGTCGGTGTGTAGCTTCGAGCGCATGCGCGTGCGTACGCGAGTGGCGGGGCGCGCGTGTGTGCTTGGCAGAGGGGGCAAGGTTCCGGTGTGAATACCGTGTCTTGGTGAGAGGGTTGTGGATTGGACCAACTCACAGGTGACAAGGCACGAGCACCGTCACAGTGAACTTCAACTCAGTTCTAATAATAGCAATCAAGTCCGCTTGCTTAAGACCTTCATTGGCGTCACACAACTCAAGGATGCGCTGCTTGTCTTTTAGAGGAAGGTTATCACGCTTGATTTGTGTGGCCATGCTGACCTACAACAACAATCACACACTACATTACTGTTTGTGCATACACAATCACACACTGCATGTACGTGCATGCACTGCATGTGCGTTGTAAACCCTTACTTGTTGTGCGCCGCCAGCAGCGGCGCTGCAACAGCCGTGACCAGCTAGCCGCCCTACAAGTTGAGCGGCATGCCCATCAACTATACCCCGCCCGCCACCGCTGCCCCAGCCTGCGTCTCCTCACCGCCGTCGCTGCCCTCAACCTGCGTCTCCTCACCGCCGTCGCTGTCGTCCGAAGTGGCGGCGGTGATGCTTTGCAACGCTAAGTTACATTAACATACAGTGAATTACATGCATCACGCCCATCATGCTCATCACGCTGTGCGCCGTATGCATCACACTTGCACCCCCCGATACAAGCATATCCTCACTTAAACTTACGATTTTTGCAAGGAAAAAAAATATGCTCTTCGCGGTTAGTCATATTCTCTTGAGACGCGTAATTTGCCTGTAGAACGTTTGGTAATCTCATTTTTAATGATACTAACGGGGTTATTCTCTTGAAACGAATTCTCTTGGCGGGGCTAGACTGTAGTGCACGTCGCCGCGCCAGCCGTTCGCGGGCCGTGGCCCCGAACGGAGCAGGAACGGTCCGTCCCCCGCGGACCAGGCAGTCCTGGAGAACCATGCATGGTCCGCGGGATTCGTTAAAGGACCATACATGGTCCTTCAACATCAAGCCGTGTGTTGGATGCTAGGTTACGCATGTGCGTATACAACAACAGTAAGAGTTGTTGAGGATAGTTCATGTGTTACAGGAGTAACGCTGCTATTGAGAGGGGGTGGAAGGCGTATGTACCAACCACAACCAAGTTGTTTCATTTTGGTTCAGACCCCGTAACATGGGCCGTTTGCCACTGCTTTTGGCAGTGACAACACTTGCATGTGCACGAAGCCAGGGGTGCACAATTTAGTAATGCTGTGCCAGTGCTTGCGATTTGCCAATCTGCGCTTGAAAAGCTGTTAGTAGGACATATATGGCAATCCACAAGATCAGTTGGATGCCAGTTGCACTCGAAAGAGCTGACAGATATATAGTAAGCACTGCTAAAAGTTCACAAGCCAAGTGGAAGATCCAAAGGCTGTTGCTGTCGGACATTTGCCTTGTGTTTATGCACTTGACACGCGATACGTGAAGTTGCTGAACAGGCTGAGAGTGTGTGCCATTATTAGCAAAGCAGTAGTGAGGTTTTGCAACCAAAGTGTGGAGGAGCCAGTGGTTGCTAAAGTTTTGTGATCTCGTTTATGAGGTCCTTTCCATGTTGGCAATGCGGTTTATGAAGCTTGCAAACCTTTTGAACCGAATAAGTGGCTTGGTTATGGCGAAGAGACATAACGCTTGGGAGCCGATCAGCTTGACAAATTGTGCTGCCATCTTCGAGGAGTTTGAGAATGAGCTCGAGTTCACAGGTGCCACTTTTGAGCGTGTGCTGAAATCTTGTGCCCGATGGTAAGAGCATGTGCACGTGCCTACAACCTCTTCATGTGACATACCAACACCGCGCGCACTGGTACTCAGTATCAGAATTGGTTGTCAATCCCACAACTGGCACTACTTCCACATGTGGAGTGCAGCCTTTGATTAGGGATCACGCTCAAATCCAGCTTGTGCGGGACAAGTGTTCCATCTATTGCAACGCGGTCGTTGCAGAGCAAGTGGGGAGGAATATCACGCGTATAAGGCTGGCGAAAGTCATTCTCTGTCCCTTACTTATGTTAATAGCAAGGGACCAAGTGGGATTTTCCATTCCATAAGTGGGTGTAAGTGCTCACGCCGTGTGCTCGCATGCGGTCCGCTTTTTAGCCTATGAGGGCCTTGAGTGATGATAAACTACACAAGGCATTGATGCTGGGCTAGCACAGAGTTGGTGCAATGCCTATCGCATGTGAGCCTTTGCTATTGTGCTGTGAGTTGCCACAGGAAGTGGCAGTTTGCTAGACAGAGAGCCAAGTTGGCAAACCACGGGACCTGCACTGTGGTATTGCGATTTGCCACAGGTGTGAAAATTGCAAGGCAAGTGGTGCCTGTGGGCAATCCGCAAGTACATATGTACTATAAGAGTCTAGGTTTGTGTGATTGCAAGGTAGGATAGTTACAACTACAGTAACCCGCGGGGGTTTAACTGAGGTGGAGTTTGCTGGTTCCGATGTTAGAACAGGGTCATCACATAGTCACGAGGCCTAGGTGGCCTTGGACATCATGTGTGCCCGGTCGGGAGAGCAGCATGTGGTATAAATTATAGAATATGAAGTTGCATCCTTGAGTAGGGATCGGATCAATAGTTGATCAAGACGTCAGTGTGTGTTTGACTTGCAAAAGGGCCACCTGTGCGTGGGGAGCCTAAATGTTATCTGTTAAAAGGGCTCTCCTCCTCATCCCTTGTGGGGTGTGGTGTTGTGGTGTTGTGCACGTGGGTGTCATGGGCGTGTGCCTGGAGCTGGAGCTGAGTGGAAAGGCCCGGGGTCATCCTCTCCTCCCATATTGCTGAGCTGCAACTTCCCCTGCGATGTGCTGCACCGGTCACGCTGGTGGGACTTCCGTCTTTAAGTTCTCAGTGCTTGTGCATAAATTTACCAAGCCCCAATCAGCAAGTAGGTAGTGGTATCGTTACAATACCCCGTCATCAGTAGCTACCAGCGATTGGCATATTGTTTCCACATAATGTGACATATCCTTGCTGCTCAGTAGCACTCTTTAACTTGTGTACGCACACAAGGACTGTACCAAGCAAGCAGAAAGTACAGCAACTAAGATGTTGAGGATATTCCTACATTTAGGTCAATAGGGCACTCGGTTAGCTTGCCCTGTACATAGGAATAGCAATCGAGAGGTTCCAAGTGAAGACTCAAAAAGGTCCAGGTGGAGACTTCAGTTGAGAAAAGGTTCTGGGCGCGGCGCAGACTGGAATCTGGTAGATTCAAGCGCGGCTAGAAGAATGATAATAGCTTGGTGGCTACTGTACCATATGGGACGTACGGCAATTTGTTGGAAAGCTCTTGAAGTTAGCTACGTGGCGCAACTTGGAGTGCAGGTTATGGTTGAGAGTGCTAGATGCAATAGCTTTCAGAGTAGAAGCTGTGTAGCTGGCGGGTATAAAACCCGTGGTCATGACGGCAATATATGGCCTTGTATGGTCTCTTGATGCTAGTATTGTGGCGTGCACATCTGTATGCTTGTCATCGTCCATCTCAACAGCTTATGGGCCCACAAAAATTTGTGTAGGTTGTAGTGAGTTTACTTGTATGAGTAGGTGTGGATGATGTGTGAGTAGTAGGTTGCAAGGTCTGCAAGTAGCAGAGGGGCGACGAAGGTCACAAGCACGGCACGGCATCAAGTAAATTGACCCACTGAACATTGACAACTACAACACCTAGAGCTGCTATTAGCCCATGAAGAGTTGTGGACCTATGTAGACCCGGAGGGGATTGTTCCCGTTGGTGAGGCGAGTGTTTGGGCGTCCTAAGGGAGGAAGGCTCTGGCATTGATTAGCTTGCACATGACGGACCATCACCTTGTGTGGGTGAGGGAGTGCAATAATGCAAGGGAGCTTTAGACAAAGCTTTAGAACCACTTCAAGGCGCGTAACATGGTGGAGGAGACTACAGCTGAGGCAGGAGAGCGAAGAGCATAGTAGCACCATACGGTATACGAGTATGCTTTCAGCTTTCGAGTATACGAGTATTTGACAATATCCTATCAGGCAAGATTCGATAATACGAAAGCATTCGATTTGCAATATGTGTGTGTATAGAAACAACGCGAAGTGCACATGCATAGTGTCACATATGCGCACGATGCATCACATGTTGAACAATGCAGATCTTGTCGACTGTATCACACTACAACAGCAACTACAAGACATGTCAATCATCAGACAGTTGCGCAGGGAAGTCTTCCTCATCACTAGACTCCTCTACCCATGGTACAAAGTCTTCTTCGTAGACCACTGCTTGCACTCGGCGTAGCAAGTGCAGGTTGCTGTGGACATACACCAAGTCTTCAGCACGCGCAGGGAGCAGCTTGTTACGCTTCTTGCTGTGGATGAAGTCATACTTGGACCAGTTGCGCTCACAAGATGATGCGGATGAGACCTGAGCGAGGGTGCGGACTGCCACGGTCTGCAACTGAGGTGTGCCACCTCCAAACTCAAGCCACCACGCATGGGCGGCCATGGTAGACGCAGCTTGAATGACAAATGGACGCCCGAACAACCCGTCACGGTTGCAGTAGGCCGCATGTTGCTGGACAGCGGCCGTCTGATCTGCCACGTTTGGTAGCATGCACTCAAGCACATCATAGAACCCTGACATGACTTCACTGTTGCTGCGCTGCTCCTTACCCCAAAACTCCGGATCTAACACGTACCCGACCGAGTGTAGATTTGTGTGCAGCATTTCCCATCTGGCTCGCCACAAGTCGCAGACCTCCTTGGCCTTGATGTTGCTTAACCCCATGTTGCTGATGTGTGCACCAATCTCAAACATGTTGACATACACCTTGCCGACCACGGGCTTGTTGCCATCAACCAGCCGCAGCAGCTTCATAATGGGTTCTGTAAGTTTGACCACCAGCTCCAACGCCTTCCAGAATGATGATGATAACACGAGAGAACGCACTTTGTCCGCGGTCTCTGAGAGTGCCCTTGATGACTCTACCCAAGCCTTCCATTCCCGATCCACAACGGTGGCCTCAAGTGCATCTTTCACCTCCGCAAGACGTTGCAGCATCAAGAAGTTGGTGCCAAACCTCGTGTCGCCTGGCTTCAGCAACTTCAGCTGCGCTTTAGCCTCAAAGATGGCATTGCTCCGGTGATGGTTGGTGATGAACTTCAAGATTTGCTTGGCTTCACCTATTGGCCCCGAAATCCATGCCAACTCGTCAAGATCTTCCAGTAACAGGTCCAGACAATGAGCCGTGCATGGTGCCCACGTGATATGTGGATACTCCTTGTTGACGAGGTCTCCGGCTGCACGACACACCGCCGCACTATCGGTGCAGACCTGCACCACATTCTCGGGCCCAACCTGCACATGCAACCAGTCATTCACACGTTCCCATACACATAAGCACAAGTCTTACAACAATGACAAGTTGAAAGACTCACCTTTTTGATGGCGGTGATGATCTGAGCAGCTACATATGGAGCGTCTTTGACATGTCCTTGAGTGTTGACACCTTCCAAAAACACAGCACCTTTGGGGCACACCGCCAAAGTGTTGAGCAACGGGCGATTCTGCACATCCGTCCAACCATCACTAGTCACAGTGCAGCCCGTGGTTGGCAGTGTTGAGAGTATGCTGGTCTCCACCTATTCGCACCACTTGTTATCATAACAATCTATCCAATAAGTGATCTCATGCTTCAAGTCTGATGTAGTGATGTGTAAGGTTGCTAACTCAACTGCTCCCCCAACTCTTTGCATTCTTCCTCAAGCAAAGTAGTGCGCAGTGCGTTGTAGCCAGGCAAAGTGTAACTAGGACCAAAGGAGGCAATTGCTGCAATCGCCTCCTTCAAAAACGGTGATCTAATAGCGGTGAAAGGTATGCCGTTAGCATAAAAGAAACGAGCTATGGCGCGATCAACATCAATCTTGTTCGTTCGGTTGAAGCCTTGTGGGATAGTGGTTTGGGTTTGGGTTTGGGTTCTGGCTGCGCTTGTGCCTGCACCTGCTTGTGACAATGCATAATGAGCATGCATGTGTGTTGAGTGTTGGCAACTCTTGCTTGCATGTGCAACAATGAAGCACCAACCTTCTTGCGACAGCACGTCTAATTGGTTCACTTTGCGCCGCTTGGTATGAGCCTTCACGGCCTCATCTTCAAGGCTGCGTATGACAGCGCTGACCTGCTCCGGGCACTCCGTGCAAGGAGACACGCCAACCGTTGGCTTGTCACCAAGCAGATGCGCACGGATGCGGCTGGCTCCTCCCCAGAAGGTCTTCTCGCAGTACAAGCATTCAACTTGCGAGTTTTTGGCGGAAGTGCTCATGACCAGCACATGCTTCCACTCCTCACCCTTCATGACACAGCGTCTGCACATTGCGCGCGTCAGTGCTCATTAAATAGAGAGAGGGGGAGGCGGACTGAATGCGCGTGTGCATGTGCGTATGTGAGAGGGAGAGACGGAGAGAGGGAGGTAGACTGACTGTGCGTGCGTGTGTGAGAGGGAGAAAGGGAGAGAGTGGGAGACTAACTGTGTGTGTGCGTTTGTGAGAGTGAGAGAGGGAGAGAGAGATAGACTGCCTGTATGTGCATGTGTGACAGAGAGAGGGGGAGGTAGACTGACTGTGTGTATGCGTGCGTGTGTGAGAGGGAGAGAGGGAGAGCAGTCAGTCTGGACTGCATGCACACGCGCAATCATGTGCGTTTGTAAGAGGGAGAGAGGGAGAGAGAGATGGACTGATTGTGTGTATGTGCGTATGTGAGAGAGGTAGAGAGAGAGGGAGGTAGACTAACTGTGTGGGTGCGTGCGTGTGTGACAGTGAGAGAATACCTTGCTTGCAAGGCGTCTGTGGAAGCAGGGCAAGTAAGACAATCCCGTCGCCACCGCCGCCCACGCCAAGGAGACCGCCGCCAGGAGAACGTCTGTTGCGTTCCAAGGCGGTGGAATTAGGGTTTGCAAGTAAAAAGTAATTAGAATCGAAAATATCTCATAAAACACCATATATAACCCTAAAAGTCGTATTTTAGGCCGTATTCGAGTGGTATGACAAATGCTGCTTGGTATACTAGTATTAAAGCGTATTTTTACCCAAAATGAGTCGTATGGTGCTACTATGACGAAGAGGCCATTGTCAAGTTCATGGCACGCGTGAAGGCGTTGTGGAGAGATTTGCTCGGTGTTGGCCATGAGCTCAAAGAAGTAATGACCGTTTGGGCTGTGCTCTCAAGTTTGCTCAAGAAGTATAAGGTTGTTGTTGACTATCTTGGAGTCGTCAACAGAGGACTTGACGTTGGATGGGTGACACCACGGCTTCTTTAAGAGGAGAGCGCTTGAGGAAGGAGGATGAAGTAGAAATCGGAACTGAACTTGGAGGTGTGGCGTTTCGCGACATTATCGACGCATGCATATAAGAAGAAGGGCGAGTTGAGGCAGCAACGTGGAGTGTTTGAACTGTGGGGAGCGTGGTCATGTGAGGAGCAAGTGTCTCAAGTGGAAAAAGAAAAGAGCTGATAGTGAGGAGCAGGTATGTGCTTTTTATGCATCTGACGAAGGAGCAGAGTATCGTGGGTGGGTGCTAGATTCGGGAGCGAGCAAGCATCTCACAAGCGACAGGAGCAAGCTCATCAACCTCCCTCCTTTGACTGAGCCAATTGCGGTGGAAGTTGGGAACAAGAAGATGCTGGATGCTGTTGCAAAGGGAGACGCCAACCTCAGGTGCAAGGTTGGTGGTGTAGTGAAGAAGGTTGTGCTTGAAGATGAGATACTGTATGTGCAAGGTGCATCTGCTAGCTTGTTCTCAATTCGTGTAGCCACGAGGGTTGGTGCTAGAGTTGTGTTCGATGCGACAAGGCTAGGATAGTGCTTGAGGGCGTCACACATGTAGTAGGCATTAACAAGGGCGGGTTCTATTACGTTGATGGAGGACATTGCGCACAAGGTTACAACGATAAAAAAGGTTGAGAAAAGAGCATTCAAGACATCACAGGGTCAAGGCAATAAGGAGGCACTAAACATTAATTTGAAGCGGACAAGCTTGAAGCCCGTGGGAGCTGCAAGGAGCTACAAGCAAGTGGAAGAGAGCAAGGTGGCTAAGGAAGAGCTAAGAGCTATCACCAAGGCTGGAGTTGCTACCTCAGAAAGAGAGGGGCAGCAAGAGCAGGTTGGCAAGGAGCACGTGCAGCAAAAGAGCAAGGGGTTGAAGGTCAACCAGGAGGCTTAAGTTGTTGTGGAGGACAAGTTCTTCAAGGCTAACCGCTTTTATGCGCTCATGGGAAGCATGGTGGAAAAGGTGGAGCAAGAAGCGAAGGTCAAAGACTTCTTGGCAATCGCGCACAATAAGAGAGGCAAGGCTAGCATGAGAGCTAGCGGTACATGAGCTACGAAGGCAAAGGTGTGAAGGCCAAGCTCAGCCCACGTGGGAGTGTTAAGGATATTTATACATCTAGGTCAACAGGTCAGCCGGTCACATGCCCTTAACATAGGAATAGCCGCCAGAACATTTTAGGCGAAAACTCGGGAAGGTCCAAGCGAGGAGTTCATTCAAGAGAAGGTTCCATGCGCGGCGCGGACTGGAATCTGGACGGTTCAGGCGCGGCTAGAAGAATGATGATAGCTCGGTGGCTACTCTACCATATGGCACGTATGGCGGCTTGTTGATAAGCTCTGAAAGCTAGCAACGTGGCGCAACTTTGAGCGCAGGTTATGATTGAGTGTGCTAGATGCAGTAGCTCCAAGAGTAGAAGCATGTGTAGCTGGCTGGTATAAAACCTGTGGACATAATGGCAATATATAGTCTTGTATGGTCTCCGAGACCATACAGGAGTCTTAACGCTAGTATTGCGGCGTGCACTTGTGCATGCTTGTCATCGTGCATCTTAACACAGGCGGTAGCCCGGAAGCCTAAAGAAAGGAGCCCAAGATGATCACAAGCTTGCCTCCAGCTCCAGACCCTCACGCCCCACGAGCACACACACTACCCCCACAAGGGTGCTAGGGGAAGAGCCCCTTTAACAGCTTTAAGCCAGGCACCCCACACACAAGATAATACACTAGTAGTGCAACTCTCAGTTGCCCAACATCAAGCTACAACTTATCTTATGTACCCCTTCCTGCTCTCCGACCTGGCACACACATTAATTAATGGCCCACACGAGCCTTTGATAGTGTGCGCTGACCTGTCATCACATGCTGACACATTCCCTACATTGGGAACATCAACCCACCTCGAGAGTATCACCTGTCACATCACTTACACCTCGGGAATGTTAAACATAGCCCTAAGGGCCCCTTAGAGGTGCTTGGACAATAACTGCCAGCAACACCTTACTGCAACTCGCAGTAGCTACAAGATGGCAATCTTAGTCACCTTTACAGGCATTCTGACGTTAACTGCCATTGGCAGTTCACAACTGCTTGCAGGCTACTAGTAGTGGCAATCTATGTCGCATCAGTGGCATACAAGGCCTTCACGGCCTGTAACATTTACAAGCTTTGTGCTAGAATGTAGCAATGCTCTGTGTGTAGTAACACGCGCCCAAATCTTAAGGAGACTTGAACTAATCTCATGAGCACACCTGCCAAGCACCACATTGCTTACCAAGCGGGATCCTCACTCTTTCTTCTTACTTACCACATACGTCAGCAACCGAAAGTGACTTTGACTAGCCCTGTGGGCGTGGCATTCCTCCCCACTTGCATTGCAACATCAAAAAGGATGGGCCGTCTTGTCCTGCACGGTAATTGCCAGACTAGGGTGGCTAGCTCTGCCGAATCACCGCACACTACGCGTAAAAGATGCAAGTCACGGGAGTGACAACCAACTCGAGTATAAGGTACTGCTGCGCGCGTGTCGCATGCACATGCATCGCGACAAAGGACCATGTCCTACGAAGTGGCACCTATGGATTTGAGTGCACTCTCCAACTCCTCTAGCTTGGCAGCACAGTTTGCCAAGTTGGAAATGGGCTCCCAGGAATGCTGCTCTTCACCATACCTGAGCGACTTGATAAGATATTCATTGCGCTTGTACTTTTGGAACTGTTTGCCAACCATGGCTTCAACCTCATACTCCGGGTCGCCCTCGACCTCAACTGGAGGAGGAGGTGGGTGCACCGAGCCATCTCTCTTGTATGGCTTGAGCAATGCCTGGTGAAAAACATTGTGCACACGCAGACTCTTAGGCAAGTAAAAAAGCATGCTCACAAATGTCTCCAATGATGGTAAACGGCCCCAGCCATCTGGGTAGCAGCTTACGTACTCTGCTCGTCTTGAGTCGCATGTTTTTCGCACAACAGAACCTGATCTCCAACTTGGAGACCATCACCAAGCCTACGTCTCCTGTCGGCATACATTTTCTACCGACCTTGGGCTGCTCTCAGGGAGTCCTTCGCACCTGCTAATGCAGTGTGCATATGCTCTATAAAGTTTCTAGCCGTTGGCACTTTGCGGAACGGCTAAACTTCCAGAGACATGGGCGTTAATGAATAACCGCGACTGATGCCGAGCGACTCATGCCATGCATTGTTCACTGCAAACTCAGCCAGTGCTAAGTACCTGTCCTAGTCATTAAACCTGAGTGTAGTGCGGAAGCACATCTTCAAGCACATGATTGGCCCACTCCGTTTGTCCGTCACTCTGTGGGTGATAAGCAGTGCTAAGCTCTGCTCTGTTCCCAAATATTGACACATAGCTTGCCACAACCAACTGATAAACTCAGGTCTCTATATCGGATACCAACTCTTTGGGTATACCGTGTTTATTAACACCGTAATCACAAAGGCATACGCAAACTGTTGCACGTCGATGTCCAGGCGACATGGTACATGGTACATGGTGTACACCGGACCATCTTGGTCAAGTGTTCAACAAAGACAATGATGGCATTGTGCTCGTCCTTTGTCACCGGCATCTGTAATCAAATCCGTACTTATGATTTCCCATTGTTTTAATAGCTAGCGGCTTGAGTAGGCCAGCTGGCTTTTTGTGTGAGGCCTTGTCTCTTTAACAAGTATCACAGCATTGACATACTTGGTTGCATCAGCAGCCAAGGTTGGCCACTAGTACTGCCTTTGCTGCTGCTTGATAGTCTTGCAAGAACTGGTCATTCCCATGTGATTGCTAGACACACTGTTGTGTGCTTTAAACAAACACTCTTGCCGAAGGCCGAGTGCATTTGACAGGATCAGCTTGCCCTCGCGATACCATAACCCTTTATGGCAAGTGATCTTGTCATCTGCCTGCTTTAGCAACTCAACAAACCAATTGTCAAGTGCGTAAGCTCGCGGCAAACGCTCAATGATGTCCTCAACTTCCACAACCGCCGGTTCCTCCCCACTTGGGTTTGGAGACATCCATGGGTCACTGAAATCCATACCAATAGATGAATTGGCATTTGTGGTAGTTTAACATTGGCTGCAACTAAAATTTTCACCATTGGGTGCGTCAGTGGTAGGTAACGTCACATTAAACATTGCCACTGTGGCAATGTGACGTGGACGGCTATTAATCTCACAAACTAATGATGAAGTGTGACTGTCCACACTGGTAAGTATTGTTCAACCCCCAGCTCGCGCACGCGTTGTCGCAGCTAATAACATGGGTGAACGATGCAATGGTCTGCTACGTTCATTCGACCTGGTCTATAGACCCAAGTACTACTTTAGTAAAGTTAAAATATAACAGAAACTCAGACCCACCTTGCTTGTCTCCTCGACAGGGTTGGTTGGGTCTGAAAGAAAACAAGAGGGGTGCGATCTGTGATAACTGTGAACCCGCCTTCCAGCCCCTCTAGATAGCAAAGCCACTCTAGCAGCGCATGAACCACACCCAACAACTCTTGCTCAGTTGTGATGTAGTTTCTCTTGGCTTGAGAGAACTTTTGGCTTACATAAGCAAGTGGGTGATTATCCTGGAGCAACACAGCTTCAGTGCCATCCAAAGATGCATCGCTGATTACCTCAAAAGGCTTTGTCAAGTCCGATAGTTGCAATACGGGAGCTGTCACCAAGGCCTCCTTGATGGTGTCAAAGGCCTGTTGCTGCCTTTGCGTCCAACGTCACATGACCTTGTCACGCAACAGATCAGCTGGTGGAGCCACCGCGATGAGTAACCAAGGATGTATTTTGAAAGTAGTTGCTTTGAATTAAGAATGCGCGGAACTCATGCACATTTCGAGGGCTTGGCCATTCTTTGACCTTAGCAACTTTCTTGAGGTTTGGGCGCACGCCGTCCTTACTCACAATGTGACCCAAGAACTCTAGGTCGGTCTTGCCAAATTCACATTTCGGCATGTATGCAAAGAATTGGTTTTGCACGCATTGTTTCCAACACCTCGCGCACATGCGCAGCGTGTGACCGCGCATCCTTGCTGAATACCAATGTGACGGTGCTCGTGCCTTGTCACATGTGAGTTCGTCTAATCAACAACCCTCTCACCAAGGCACGGTATTCACACCGGAACCTTGCCCCCTCTGCCAAGCACACACGCGCGCCCCGCCACTCGCATACGCACGCACACGCGCTCGAAGCTACACACCGACTTGTGTAGCGCCTTGGATCGTCACACAAGTAAGCACACACTAGTGGACACACGCTAGCAACCCCTGCTAACCACTACCAGGTTTGCACACAAGACTCTACGGAGCTAATGGTTGTATTGCACATTGTAGAATGTCTGTCACGGTGATAACCCTCGACACGCATCTCCCTCTCGCAGCCTACCGCGCATCAGGGTTGGTTCACTAACATCTCGTTCAACCGACCCAGATTTAACTAGTAGGCCTCAGCCCCGCCAATCAGGGCGCAACCCCTTCATGTCAACGGGCCGCGTGGCAGCCGATTGCCAGCATCGGCCTCCACCAATTGGAATGCAGTCCCTATGGCGGCGGGCCTCATTAACAGCAGACTTAGGCAACTCCCGCCGGAAGCGTCGGCATTGAGTTGCAAGTAGACGGACTGGAGCGGAAGCGGCGGTGGCACTGCCCGATACTGACCAGTGGCCCACCTTGGAGTCGATGAGCACCCGAGGCTCAGTGAAGCAGATCCTCGTATTACTGTTAGTTCACCAAAAGCTGTTTGTGTGTTGTTAAGCATACCAATTACCCTGACAAACCGTGTTCTTGCCGTACTTGCCTTGCCCGTACACCTGTAAGTGTACACTCTTGCTCCCATGCTGGTGGCCATCGCATCTGCTACCTGCACACTGCATCACTCTTACACTGCCGCAATGCTTGCACACACCTCACTCACTGTTCGATTGTGATTGTGCTTGCTTGCCTTTGCGCACTCGGTGATTGCAGTTTGTAATCACGTCTTACTTAGCTATAACATCTTATACACATACATTGCGTGACAAGCTGTGTGCATTTCCCAAGCATCCTTGTCCACGAGCTTGTTGACTCGCAACTCAATCCACAGCGCCGAGTCATCGCTTTCGTCGTGTGTACTCGCATTGGCCTTGCTTGCGCTCTCTGCGTGCGGTGTGCATGCCTTACATGAGTCAAGCACTCAGCTGGGGAGCACGTAGAGCAAGGTTATTCAGAGGCTTGAGGCGGGTCGAGTCGGCTATATCACTAGCGGACGCCACCCCGGATTCTCCCTCTCCAGCAGCTGACAAAGTAGGCCTCGTCAACCCACTTACGGCCGCAAGTTACTGTCTCCCCTCCCTCTTCAATCTCAGTTCTGACAGCGAAGAAGACATGGCTGCCACAGATGGCAACCGCAACCATGGAGGGAGAAGTAGTGGCAACATGAAGCTTGTCTTCACTGGAGCAGCGAACTCCATCTCTCTGATGGAATGGATCAACCGTTTCAACTCCATTATCCTCTCCGTGAAGATTCGAGCCAACAACAGCTGGGACGACCACCAGAAGTTCCGCCTTGCTGCTGATTACCTGGATGACGTCGCTGCGGCCGTGTGGCATGAAGTCGCCACCGCACACGACGTTCTCGAAGATGAGAGGCTCCTCCGCTCCAGCTCTGGCCTTGGTCCGACCATTTCAGTCGCGGAAAGGTTGGGCGCCCCTCGCGCGTTGATTGTGGCGCCCAGAGTGGCCTCACGCCCTCTACGAGAAACCACGCCTGCCCCAACCGAGGTCACCGACACCGGGAGCAGCGCATCAGGTACTACCATTGCCGTAACCACGCCTTTTGTGGCACCCACTATGCTGGACGGTGAGACCCCAACAAACTACATCACCAGGTGCCAAGCAGGCAGTACGGCCTTCGCCCTGGCGTTGACCACATCAGTCAACACTTCTGCTCTTTCAGCGTCCCGTCAACCACCGGTTGTTGAGGACATGTTGGAGACAGCGCCATCGCTGACACCCTGGGAAGACTTTATCACGCGTCTTAACCATCGCTTTCCTTGCTTACACCGCAAAGAAGGCTCAGGAGCTCATTCGTCTCAGGCGGAGGACCCGAGAAACTTGTGTTCAATTCTACGAGCGCGTCATCAGGCTGGTAGACGAGACCACCTTGGGCGGCATGCCGCTGCTCAATGTTCAGCATGTGGCTATTATGTACGTGGAAAATCTCGAAGAAAATCTCCGCCGGCACGTGAAGACTGCCCTGGCCGGCACGCCCGGCTACTCGCTGTGGCAGGCTTACACGAGCGCGGTATATCGGCAAGAGGAGATGGTACAGAAGCTGGCTGCTCTGGAGATCAGCGGTTTGGCACGCCAAAGCAGCAGCACCACCCCTGCTCCGACTTTCGCACCACCCAAGCACACGCGCGTAGCCCACGCCGTCGTGCGCGTCGAAGACAATCCCCACCTGACCTGCCACAGGTGCGGCAAGGAAGGACACATCATGAGAGAATGCCCTATGCCACGCAATGATGTTCACTGCAACCATTGCGGCATGAAGGGACACCTCGAGGTAGTTTGTTACACGTTGCACCCGGCACTCCGGGAAGCCCTGAAGAGGAGCCTCTCCCCATCTGGCAGCAACAACCACAACTACACCAACAAAACCAGTTACAACAACCACAAGGGGAAGGAGAAAGCTGGCCATGGCAGCAACAGCAAGCAGAAAAGCAAAGCCGTCAAGGTAACCTCCGTCATCAGAGGCGCACCCGACCTGCCGGGCGAGAGGGACGACCTCCTCGCTCAGATTGAGGACCTTCGCAGCCGTCGAGACGAGCTGGAGGATCTCCTCAACTGTGCAAACCTAACTGCATGCTCCGCGCAGTTACGAAGGTTCGTGGGTACCACCACTCGCTCGGGCCGTATGGCAACCCCGAGGCGTGATTGATCCAGATCCTCGCCTGCAAGGCGTCCGCGGGTGGAGGTCACAGAGGCACCCCCGGTTATCGACCCAACGGCACATGCACAACCAACGTTGGCAGACCTGCTTCGGCCTGGCGTGGAAGGCAACGCTTAACGCTGGGGACTCATGCAGTCTCGCTTGCAAGCGCTTGCCAGATCCTACAGGTTGCCCTCCGGACGCGTGCAACAACAATCATGGGAATTACCCTAGGAAGATGGACACTTGGCCAGCCGCACCCTTGCGTTCGCCACAGAGTTGGTACGGGCCTACTTCAGGACCCCTTTTGGACCAAGCGAGGAGGCGACACAGCTGGCTTGGATCAGCGAGCACCTTACGCTTCTTATTCCGGAAGTGGTGCCCGCGCCACCGAACCCAACGGACACAACAAGGGAGCAACCGTTGCGCGACCGCCTGGAACAGCTGCCCAACCACCTGCCTCCCTTCACCTTGGCTAGCGCCCTTTACAGGATGCTCAGCTTGGCTGACAACACTGAAGCTGGACAGCGGACGAGGGATGAAATGAACTGGTCGCGGCGATTTGCCCAGCATCGTCTGGCTTTGGCCCACCTGGCCACCAGGTGGCCACGCACCTCTCCGTTTCTTCAGCCGCTGCGGCCACCCCACCTCAGCACTAGATACCTCCCTCACCCAGGAGGAGAGACCGCTACGAGGATCTACGCACAACCCTGCTGTTGGAACATCACCAGGTTGCAACGGGCGGACCTGTTCCTACAGTCGCAACATGGGAGCAGGGGTTTCGAGCCCGGCTGCGATACGAACTCTAGGAGGCACTATGGCCGCGCGTATGGCCATCTTTAGAGAACGTGGAGCGATGGCACTCCAAACACTAGAGGCCACCCAGCGTGACCCATTCTTGGCAGATGTCATGGATCTCGTGCAGCGCGCGGAGGATTTGGCAGGATTGGACTACCGGGTCACCGCCAGGGTGCAAGAAATGGCGCAGCAAGTTTACCTCGTCCCCGACAACGCCCAACTCACTGCACACCTGCAGCAACGGCTACGCACTCTTGGGGATGCCGAGGATCGCATCATCCGAGATGTGCTTGAAATCATCTATGTCCGGTTGGACAGGAACCACGAACCCCGGGGGCGCCTCCACGGTCTAGCGCAACGATGGCTCATCACCCTGGCCAACCGCGGCACAATGGCCTACGACCTCATGGATGGTCAGCCCCTGGCTCTTCAACCACGCATGGACTTCACAACCTTACTGGTGGAAGAAGACCCCCAGCCTAGCGCACAAGCACGAGCAGTTGCACACCGCCCGGAATCGCTGCTTTCACCATCGCCACCTCGGCATACACCAGCAGTCGCCAACCTCCCTCCACCTGCAGACGCCACGCTACTTCAGCAGGTAGTTGGTGACATGCCCACCAATGCCGCCGAGCTCGGTGCGTACGCTCAACAGATGTATCACCTGGCTAACTTGTGGCATGCCGTCCACAATGGTGAAGTAACCCCGCTACGCTACGTACGTGAGCGCGCCCGATCACGCGCTTGCATCCGGCTTCACCTCCTTTCGCAGCTACAGGACGGTACACCCGAACCTTTCCCTGGTGAAACGTCATAGTTGGCGGTGCCAGAACCTGGCTTCGCACCGGAGGCCGCACCTCAACCGGGTCCTCAGCTGGCTACGCATGTGTACATTGTGGATGCCGCACGCCGTCGTCAAACCAACATGCCGTACCTGCCCACCGGAGGCCCGGTCACCCCTCAAGAAGAAGATTTCCATGAAGCTCTCTTGTTGGCATCCCGTGGTGCACATTGCAGGCAATAGGGCGATACCGCCACAGCCAACCCGGCTGCAGCACAACTGCGTAGACACAGCAAGAGCGTCGCATTCAGCGAAACTCTGGCTGTTCCGTAAAACCCAGTTGCTCCAAGGCGCTACTCCCCGCAACTCGGAGGAGCGCACACAGCAAGATACCTTGCTTGACACGCTCACACCTCGTATGGGGTACCCAGGCCGAGGGTCAAGCAACCCCAGCCCACACCGTCTCGATCAGGAAAGGCGTTCACGACAACTCCCACCTGCCTCCAGGCCTCGACCATTTGGAGTACTACTCCAGTGCAAGATGACCAGCTCCTCATGGAAGTTCGATCCCGTCTGCAAAAACTTCAGGGGCAGCTAGCTAATCTAGCAGGACCCTGGAATGACCTGGCCACTAGGCCGGAGCATCCCCGACAACGACCTGAGGAACCTCATGCTGTGGCTGGCCAACCGCAGTCACTCGATAGCCCCTCGGCTGTTCGTTAGCCCCGAAGCATGGATTGAAGACCTCGTCACTGTCCGGATGCCGCGCTTACTTACCCGAGCTGTGCATTACTGGGAGTCTCTGCCTCCCACCATGACAGCCTACCAGCGAACTACCGCCATCGAGCAACACCTCTTCAACGAATTCAGGCCGTTCCATTGGGAGAACCAGTGCGATGATCAGCAACTTCACCATGCCACGCAGCACCACGTGGATGATGAAGAAACCAAGGACTTTCATCAACTGGTGGAAGGCCAGCTTTTTGAGGGTACGGGGGCACTAGCAGATACGCTGCACGACAGCGTGTACCCCAACCCCCTAACCGACGCGGAGACAGCTCTCATGATCGCTTATGTCAGGTTACTGCCCATCTTGCCAATCACCACGTACGGGGACCGTCGCAGTCGCAGGCACCACTAGGAGCGTGCCATCACTGCGGAAGCGCTTCAACTAGCCCTGAAAGCTGCTGCCCGGTACCTTTCACCTGCCGAAACGCCTAATCCCAGTCAGCCCAACACCTCCAAATTTCTCAGAGACTAGGTGGTGGCGAGCGTGGTACTGTTCCCCATCAGAGCAGCATTCAACACGTGGACCGAGTATGCCATCTTTCAGCCGCGTTGGCGCCAAGGCAATGGCACCCCCGCTGCCATCCCACTGCACTTGCGCACATCATACCACTATCCCCTTACACCCAGCCCTGTCCCTAACACAACCACTCCAAAGCGTCATCACCCACCTGCTCCCGCAGCGAATTTTCGCACGCCTTGAAGTCACGCGTTGCCGCTCAAGCCGTTGGCCAGTGCTGCCTGTAGGAGGAAGAAGGGGGGCGTGGGGAGGAGACAGGTAGGGTAGATAGTGATTTTGCGTGCGGGTCATGGCATCCGCGCGCTCGCCCTCAAGGGAGGGTGTGCATTCTAGCGCAGGAGGAGTTGCGACTGCTGCGCATTCAACGAGCAACCCACGTATTGGAGCACGTGGTAAAATATTCCCTCCACCCGCTGACAGTCCTTGCGAAATTGCCAAGCAGGACCCCAACATCCGCCGGCAATACGCACATACAGTGGCGGCGCGCGTGGCAACCACGTCGCTCACACTGCCACCAAACGCCAACGATCCTCTTCGCACGCTTGACTTGTCCACCATTCACCTGTCACCACGTCATCGCCACCAAGGCCTCACTGTTTAGGAGCTTGTTGGCGGCGTTGGCAGCGGCTTGGCAGCCATTTGAAATGTCGGCTTACCAATCAGCAAGTATTTCTATTGTGACCCCAGCCCTCAAGAACAGACAGCGGTGCCACACCACCTGGCACAGCTGCGCAAACAATACCCGCACATGGAATCATCCGCAGCGGCCGGCAGTCTGCAAGCGTTGCCTCAAGACATTCGCCTCGTCACAGGTGACCACCTGAAAGCATTAGGTGGTGTCGACATCATTGTTTCTGGATGGGAGAATGTCAAGGTCATTCTCGCGCTGGCAAGGGCCTAGGCCTTCAAGACCCACGGTCTCAGCTGTTCAAAGTTGGTTCGCATTATCCGCACCCTCCAGCAACAGCAACCTGCCAGGCCGCCCGCATACATTTGGGAAAATGTATGCTCCAAGGATAACCATCGCGCCAATGTTCGCTTCGACTACAAACGCGTTTGTACCGTCCTCGGTGAGCCAGTGGTCGTTGACGCAGCGGCTCACGGCTCTCGTGCACATCGCTTACGCAGCAAGTGGACCAACCTCGCCAAAACACAAGACCTGGTTGCTGTGCAGTCATTGTACGTACGCCTTCAGGCCTTGTGGCCGACATCTTGGTGCCCGCAGCACCCCGCAGCCAGTGACCAAGCCAGACCACACATGCTTCCACCAAAGCAACCAGGTGGGCTAGCCTATGGCTGCCTTGCCCATGTTTGTGGCTTCTCCTGGCTCCCACTCCTTTCGCAATGGCAACATCGGTATGGTCTAGGATGCCAATCTACATTGTGTACGCGCACCACTTGCCACCAAACGCGATTTAGCCATGGGCTTCCGTCCCGGCGCCATCACGCAGGCACCCAAGCTAGCGGAACGCGACTGTCGCGCCCTCTTTTGCCGCGCCATCAGAACAGCATGGTTTGGCTACTGGAGACATGCTTGGCCCTGCAGAACAGCTACTGGCCAGTACTCAGCCCCGGACTATACGCTGGGGGGGGAGAGTGCATTGAAACCACGGACCCATCATTCGTCTCCATGGCGGTCCACAGCGCCGAACTTGAGGTTCTTGAGGAAGCATTGTACATCCCTCACACGGATGAGCCCGAGCAGGAAGGATGGAGAATTGGCTGTATGGCCTCTGGCAACATCGAGGATCAGTTGAAAACCCTCTTGGAAGATCACAAGTCGCAGTTCGCACACTCCCTCAAGGACTTGGGCAAGTGTAACTTCTACGACTTCAACATAGAGCTGGACACCACCAGCCCTATCTTCAGCAAGCAGCACCCTTTGGCCAAAGTGGAAACCGAACTTATCGGGACCAACTGCAAGAAGCTGCTGGACGCCGGCCTCATCGATAAAGCAGCCCCCAGCACTCGATACGCTGCGGCCACCGTCATGCCACTGAAAAAGGACGAGCACGGGCAATGGACACACTGCCGTATGTGAGGAGATTACCGCAACCTCAACACCCACACGGTGCTTGACCGCTACCGTATGTACACGCCTAACGAAATTTTCGATAGCGTTGGAACTTGCAGGTACTTTTTAGTCCTCGACATGCGCACTGGTTTCCACCAGATCGGCATCCAGGATGACCACAACTGCAAGACCGCCTTCTGGGGCAACCGGACCCTCTATCAGTGGAAGGTTATGCCGTTCGGGCTGAAGAACGCACCAGCTGTCTTTCAATGCGTTATGGACCGCACCCTACGCGGGCTGGACAACTCCAGGTGCTACATTGATGACATTCTCATCTTTGGCCACACTGCAGAGTCCCACCTACAGCACATCAAGGAGGTGTTGGAGCGGCTGAAGGAACACAACCTCACGGCCCACCCGGAGAAATGCACCTTCTTCGCCGACAAGATCCCTTACCTCGGCCACCTCATTGTCCCTAACGGTGTTATGGTGCAGCGGCAAAAGTGGACGCATTACTGGAGGTGCCACCTCCTACCGAAATCTCGCGGCTACGCTTTCCTTGGCCTGGCCAACTACTATTGTAGGTTCGTGCTGAACTTCTCGAGGATAGCCAAGCCCCTCAACGACCAGCTAAAGAAGGCAATCACTTGGCACTGGGGCGAAGCTGAGCAGCAGGCGTTTGAGGCACTCAAGAGCCATCTTCAGTCCGCACCCATACTGGCACGCCCCGACTACAGCAAGCCATTCATCCTCCACACCGATTGGAGTCGACTTGGGCTAGAGCTGTGCTATGTCAGAAGAATGACAAGGGCAAGGAACAAGTTATTGCTTACGCCAGTCGGAGCAATAACGCTGCTGAAGCCAACTATAGCAGCTACAAAGGGGAGCAGCTTGCAGCGGTCTGGGCCATTCAGTTCTTCCGGCCATTCCTCTTTGGTTACCAGTTCGAACTGGTAATGGACAATCAACCTCTTCAGTGGCTCCTCACCAGCAACAAGTTGACTGGTAAGCACGCCCGTCGGGCCTGCAAGAATATGATTTCACCATCACGCACAAGCCTGGCATCATCAACACCGATGTCGACGGCTTGAGTCGCAACCCCAACCCCGACACTGTGGACATCACCGGCACCCGATACGACGGTGACACTCCTCACCAGCATTCCATGCTGATTGTGGCAGCTGGTATACGCGCAGAAGCACGCAACCCCGTGCTCCGTGCCACCATACCTCCTGCATCTGAGGGAGACATCTGTACCGATGCCCCTACTTTGCAGCTGGTAAAGACAGGGACCTTACCCGGTGGGCTCGACCACAAGGAAGTCGATCGTGCACAGCATCGGGCCAAAAACTACACCTGGAGTAACGACACCCTTTTGCGCATTATGAACGACGGTCAGCGCAAGGAGGTATCCCAGCCTCATCGACGAGCATCCATCATCGCCAACCTCCACCACCAGCTAGGCCACTTTGAAATGAAGCGCACGGCCAACATGGTGCGCAGCGATTACTGGTGGGACGGGCTCACACGCAACGTCGCTGACGTGCTCTGGCAATGCAACTCCTGTGACCGTATCCGTGCCAGCTTCTCGCATCGCCATCCCCAGCTTCACCCGCTGCCCATCACGGGCCTTGGTTATCGTTGGAGCATGGACTTGGCAGGCGAGTTGCGCGTCACCCGCCGTGGTAACGTATACATCCTCGTCGCCATTGAGCACTTTAGCAAGTGGGTCGAACTCATCCCCTTGCCCAACAAGTCGGCCGCAACCGTGACGCAGGTCTTCCTTGATCACATACTCAGCAGGTTCGGCGCCTGTGCCGAACTCCTCACCGACCAGGGTACTGAATTCCAGGGAGAAATCGACGTTCTCCTCAATTGCTCGCTAATCGATCACCGCCGCACCAGCCGCGATCACCCTCAAGATGACGGGCTTGTAGGACGAATGGTACAGACAGTCAAGCAGGCACTCCGGCGCTATTATGTCACCCATCCGCAGGATGAGTGGGACGAATCCTTGCCTTGGCTTGCCCTCGGCTACGGTTGCACCCGGCAGGCGGCACTACGCTCCTTTAACCCGTACTTCCTCATGTACGGCCGGGAGCCGTAGCTCCCTTTTCGCGTCCACCATGCCACAGAAGCAGTTGAGGACATCATCAACAAACCCACCCACATGATGGAGGTGCTGACAGCCCGCGCCAACCTGCTCGGAGCTGCGGTACCTCTGCCCTGGCCAACCTCAAGGCCGAGCAGCGTGGGGATAAGCGCCGATACGAAAACGTGCGCAGCGGCAGCTACGTGCCTCAAACCCGCAAATTCCACCGGGGAGACTACGTCCACCGCAAGAAGCAACCACCAACACCCGGGACCCAACCAGCTACGGCATGGTTTACAAGGTGGTTCAGGTGCGCGCTCAAGGCACTCTGTCACTGCGCGATCCCTCAGGCACCCTCATGACCGACCGCGTAGAGAACTGCTTCCCCTGTCTCCCGTACGTTGAAGGGCTGGGCAAACCTCGCCTGCGGGTTCGCATTCTGAAATGCACTGGGTGCGCCTCCTCCGTTCCGCTGTTTAAGGAGTGCAACTCTTGCTGAGAATACTGGCACTCAGCGTGCAGCCTAGGTGTCACACCTGCTGTGGCCGACCCCAACAATGCCACCACCTCCGCGCAGCTGCCATGGCACTGCCACCGGTGCCAGGCTCATCGCGAGGGTGCCGATGACCAGGCAAGGGGGGGGGCTTACATGAGTCAAGCACTCAGCTGGGGAGCACGTAGAGCAAGGTTATTCAGAGGCTTGAGGCGGGTCGAGTCGGCTATATCACTAGCGGACGCCACCCCGGATTCTCCCTCTCCAGCAGCTGACAAAGTAGGCCTCGTCAACCCACTTACGGCCGCAAGTTACTGTCTCCCCTCCCTCTTCAATCTCAGTTCTGACAGCGAAGAAGACATGGCTGCCACAGATGGCAACCGCAACCATGGAGGGAGAAGTAGTGGCAACATGAAGCTTGTCTTCACTGGAGCAGCGAACTCCATCTCTCTGATGGAATGGATCAACCGTTTCAACTCCATTATCCTCTCCGTGAAGATTCGAGCCAACAACAGCTGGGACGACCACCAGAAGTTCCGCCTTGCTGCTGATTACCTGGATGACGTCGCTGCGGCCGTGTGGCANACACCACAGCTTCGGTGTCATTGGCTTGACCTCTTGCAAGCTGTCCAGTAACTTTACTCATTCTTGACACTTGCATACATCCGCGTACGCAACCCACTGCGAGACCCACCCCGCAGTCCAGGCCTGCTTGCACGACATGTCGCTTTTATACCTACCAGTCTGCACATGCTACGGTCTAGACGATTCCCGTGCTACACAAAACTAGATGCTAAGATGTTATTGCAGAACCTTGTAGTATACTCATAGACCTTGATTACGCACCACAGATCTCCTGATTAGGTGCTCGTATAGTCAAGTTATATTACTTGGCGCCAGGCCCTTCCAGAAATCTGGTCGAGCCCTTCTCGACTGGCCCTCCGTTTTCTGGCACTTTCCGGACTGGTCCTTGTGCCCCGGTCGATATCCGCGACAGACTCATAACTCGCCGATATCTGCCACAAGTCATGAAAACGTGGTGCTCGATACATGGGCCAAAAAAGACCCTAAAATCATGAAACTTGGCCTCGACTGTTACAACCAAGATGTTATCAAGTTACACAAGCACAATCTTGCCTATCAGCTTGTGAAAGACACGGTTCATCATAGCTTGAAAGGTGGTTGGCGTATTCTACAGCCCCAAAGGCAGTACTTTGTACTTGAAGTGGCGAAGCGGCGTACGAAACGCTGTCTTAGGCACATCTTCCGGTGTAGCACGGATCTGATGGTATCCACTAATCAAGTTCAAGGAGCTGAACACTGAGGCGCCGCTCAGTTGATCAAGCAAGTCATCTATCTTCGGTAGTGGGTACCCGTATTCTTGTTGGTTAGCTGGTTCAAAGCCCTGTAATCCACGCACATGCGAGTCCAACATCCGTTTTCGGTACGAAAAGGATGGGTGCTCCAACTTGAAAGGGAGAGCTACTTGGGGCTAGCACCCCTTTGTTGAGCAAGGCCTTGATCTGCCCCATCACGCCTGCATACTCAGCTGGACTGAGTCTGTACACAAGCCCAAATGGAGGTTGCGCACCTTGTTCAAGAGGGATCGTATGCCATACGTTCCTCTCAGGCGGCAATTTAGGCATACTAGCTGTAAACACATCCGATTACTTATGCAGCAGAGCATCCAAGCCAAAATGACGTAACCGACCATTAGACTCACCATTTGGCATGGTCACAGAGTCACCAGTGGCAGTCTGATGTTGAATGCCATTTGCTCACCGATTGGCATTTTGCTGTCAACCGCAGTGGTTGTCTTTGTCAGCATCATAAAAATGGGGTTGTGCTCCATATCAAACAGCTTTTTTAACATGCATGGCACTCAACAAGGGTGATGAGACACATGTTGAGTTATAAATGACAGGAGTGGAAGCGTCATCACTCGCAACTGCCCGCATGGTCACAACCTGGTCCTTTGCGCACATTGCAAACCTTGGTGTCCGCATCAGTGCATAAGCCACATGCATGTTCCCAACGACTGCCAACAATGACATCAACGCCAGGCACGTCGACCGGGATCATCATGAACTGCAATTGTGCATGGTATCCTTGAACACGCAAGGACAAACGCACAGACCCGCGCATAGGGATCTCATGCTTATCTAGTGCAACTACTAACTCACTAGACCCTTGACTTGTATGCCTAGGCCTTGCACGAGAGACTCATGAAGTTCTCTGGCGTGCCAATTTCTATCATAAGAACAGCTGGCACATGTGCAATCGACGCTTTAAACAACCAAGTCAGGTCCAAGTCACTTACTCGGTGGAGAACTGGTGGATCATACACAATCCGTAATGAGCAACCAACGCCGGAATGTCTCTTGTCAACCTCTCGCAACACCTGCATGCCCTTAAGAAGGTGCAACCATGCCCCTCCGTACTTACCCATCATCACATATGCACTGGTATTGTGTGCGCGCTCTTGCTCTTACACTTAACATAGTGCTTGAGAACAATGGTCAACTGATAAAAGGCGCATTCAACAACACTTGTTGACTAGCACAATCATGTTGCAAAACGTTGACATCAACCGGCACACCCATATCAATGTTCCCAATTGCAACATTGGCAATGTTGCAATTGGGCGCAGTGCTTCCGCGTGAATATGAAACCAAGAGCGACACCGCTTTGGCCTCATTGCCAGGCTACACATCAGCAGCATGCATCACGCGCTTACTACCCAACAACCGGTCACGTCAGCAACAATAAGATTCTTTTCTTTCGCATTAAACATTTCAGATCAAAAATCTAGGTGAGGCATCATCTTGTTGGCGTTGGCGGCTGCCACCTTGGCCAGCTCCTGCTCATGTTGCTCCATTTCAGGTAGCATTTGTAGCAGTCAGCTCCGCATGTTGCTGTTGTATGGTTGCCATCTGTTCCTTCAGTTCAACGATGTAAGTTGCCATGCAGCTTCAGAGTCAACCGTTCGATGTCGATGATGACGGGGAATGTCAAACCGCTGCTTGCACAAGCACGTACTAAGTTTTTGGTGCAACAACACACCTGCATGCAAGCAACCAGGTGTGCGGGGTAGCAAGAACAAGCTAACACACGCACAATTGACGTGACACAAGCCTGAAAGCGCCCATACTCAGCATGCAAGAGTGTGCACAAAGCTGGATGTCAATACGCGATCAACAAAACCATGTATCATGCATCATCATCTCGCGGCATCACCACACAGTGCATGCAAGCAAACAATGCCACACCTGCACGGCACAGCAAGAACACATGCCAATGGACGCATGCAAGGCTTGAATCGCAAGCTCCAAGTCAAATGTAACACTGGGTACTTACTTACCTGCTCTATAGCACTCCCTAACTTGTGTACGCACACAAGGACTTTATCAAGCAAGAAAGTACAGCATCCAGGAGGTAGCTCGGAAGCACCAAGAAAGGAGCGCAAGATGACCACAAGCTCTCACCTCAAGCTCCAGACCTTCACGCCCCACGAACATACACTACCCCCACAAGGGTGGTAAGGGAAGAGCCCCTTTAAATAGCTCCAAGCTAGGCACCCCACACATAAGATGGTACACTAGTAGTGCAACTCCTATGTGCCCAACACAGGGCTGCAACTTAGCTTATGTACCCCTTGCTACTCTTCGACCTGGCACACATATTAATCAATGGCCCGCACGAGCCTTGACAATATGCGCTGGCTTTTTAGCACATGCTGACATATTCACTACATCGGGAACATCAACCCACCTCAGGATTATCATCTGTCACGTCGCTTACACCTCGAAAATGTTAAATATAGCCCTAAGGGCCCCTTAGAGGTGCTCGGACAATAACCGCCATCAACACCTTACTGCATCTCGCAGTAGCTACAAGATAGCAATCGTGGTCACCTTCATATGCAGTCTGACGATAACTGCCATTGGTGGTTCACAACTGCTTGCAGGCTGCTAGTAGTAGCAACATATGTCACATCCGTGACATACAAGGCCTTCACGGCCTGTAACATTAACAAGCTTTGTGTTGAAATGTATCAATGCTCTGTGTGTAGTAACATGCCCTAGAATCCCAAGGATGCTTGGATTAACCTCATGAGCACACCTGCCAAGCACTACATAACTTGACAAGCGGGATCCTCACTTAGTTCTGCTTACTTACCACATAAGTAAGCAACCGAGAGTAACTTTTACCAGCCCAGTGGGCATGGCAAGATGGGCTGTGCTCGCTGCAATGCTAATACTTAAAAGGAAAGTTGATGCATGTTGATGTATATGTATGCCATGTGTTTCATCTATTCTTGTATGAATCTCATGCAAGACCTTACAACAGCTCTTGAATATATGTAACAATAATAATGTCGTTGTCGCTTTTGATGAAATGCGATGATGACATTGTAATCAAATGTCACCCATGCATGATATTCAATAGTACAACGCATATTCTTAGGTATATGCTATGTCACTTCGTCATATGTTTTAAGAATGTACCATGTTTGATAACACACTTTATAAGGGTACGCATGTATACGGGGTGCTGCATCATGCATGCTGACATATATGCGCACTCTGTGCATGTCGGCCGCGGCGCGGCCTCTGAAGCGTGCATGCAGCCACACCGGAGGGGTGGGGTGGTGGTGGTGGTGGTGTGTGTGTGTGTGTGTGTGTGTGTGTGTGTGTGGGGGGGGGGGGGGG
>RHPI01000732.1:166315-178902 GCA_009103225.1 Chlorokybus atmophyticus
CCCCCCCCCCCCCCCCCCTTTCGACAGGTCACACACACGCAATGCATGCCATTGATGCTACATCGATTAGGTAGTGCAGTATAGCAATCTATAAGTCCGCCGAGATTTGTCGAAGATCAACCTATCTAATATATTAAAAAAGTGTTGGATAGTCCCTAGCTGTACGGTAGTGATAATCTGACCCAACTGCTTTGAGGCTACAACTCCTTTCAGCTACACCCGGCACCCACCTGCAGCTTTGCTAGCTCATTGCAGATTTCGGGTGGCACGACATCCGGGCGTGTGCTCATTGCCTGGCCCAACTTCACAAAGGCGGGCCCAAGCCGCTGCAGACTGCTGCTGAAGTACACTGCACGCCTGCCACGCGGTGTGAGCCAGCTGTTAAACACTGCACACTTATACACTGCCTGCATGAGACAAGTGACAATTGCTGTTTAGGCCAGTCAGCGCCCATACTTGCGGATATCAGGCTGTACAAGCTTGACAATCTGCAAGAGACCCAGCTCCACCGCAATCACCGTTGCACGCCAGACCATTGTGAACTGCCGCAGTCGAGACTGTCTGCCCCTTGCCAACGAATCATGCGAGCCAACACTGCACAAGGAACAGCTGTCAACACCAAGAAGAGTATGCATGCGGTTGCATACAAGGTGCTGCACACTTGCATGCTTCAATGTGCATTATGGGTGCTCGACATAAAACTGCACACTTGAGTGTTGTTTAACTGCAATGCACGAATGGTCGTGTCGTGTGCATGAAAGCTACAACCATGAGCAATGAACTCTGGCACAAAGATGAAGTCAACAGCACGTCCTAGAATAACACATAGCAGCAAACTCACCTCTTGCCAAAGGCGGCTGCTTTTTCCGCCTGCGGCGCTGCCAAGCCATAGTCCATCTTCTGCCGCATGCTCCTAAACAGACCTGACGCCCATTTTGCGAGACCGGGCTGCAAACATACAAGCCGTCAGCTCGTACACTTGTCGGATGCTTGTAGTTGAAAATGTATAAGCTTGCGACAGGTATGTAACTACAGTTACAGATCTGATCTCACACTGCATGCAGAATTGAAATTGCATGAGAGTTCACTCTGACTCACGCTTACGTTCTCAAAAGCTGTTGCAGGTGGGCCTGAGGTGTTGGCGGTGGTGGCATAATGATCGGGGTGGATGTTGAATGCATGTCTTGCTGCTGCGGGGTTTGACCATGCTGGTGCAATCCGCAGGGGGCCATGGGCTCGCCGGGCCAGCTGGCGCGTAAAGCTCATGAAACATGAGCCAGTAGACACCAGCACAAATCTGCAGCCATGCAAAACGCCTGCGCTTCCCAAGCCAGGCCCAAAGCAGTGCTCAGCTCCTTCTGACTTGCATGACGCAGCTTCAACCCCTGCTTGCCCTTCTTCTAGACGCTTCAACTACCTCATCACCCGCTCCAGCAATACCAATTACGCAACAAATGCTCGCGCTAAGACCATAAACGCCCTCGCCGCCACCACCACCGCCGCCACCGCCAGAGCACTTCTGCAGTGCCACGTAGCATGCATGGGTTGGCCAAACCCGCAAAACACTAAATGGAACCCGGCTCACACGAACTGGTTCGCTCAACTCTGATGTTGACGTGGCCGCGCCTAAGCCCAGAAGCAAACAGCAACATATATCGCGCTTATCAGCTTTGACATCAACGACTCAATTGATATCAGTGGTTTGTACATGCACCCGTGTGTTCAGTGACGTGGATTAATGCGAAGCATGGCGGCGGCAGCGGCAGCGGCAGCGGCGGCGGCATTGTCGTCGTCGTCGTCTGGGGCGGGGGCAGTAGCTGCGCGCTTGTCTCCGCTGCCATTATCGTCATCTGCTTCCTCTTCGTCCTCGCCGGGGCCTTCCTACCAGCTCAGGCAAGCAGTGCGTTTGCCTTCAAGGAGGAAGCAGCAGAAGCAGCACAGCAGGCGGCAGGCTGTTGCGACTGCGGAGCCAGCGTTTGGCTACGTGGCAGCCTCTACTACCGCCGCCTCATCCGCCCTGCCAGCTGTTCCGAACAGCTTGGCCGTCGCTGCAGCTGTCGTCGGCGGCGTGGCACTGGCAGCCTTGCTGGCGAAGAGCTTTGACAGGGGATCAAGAAAATACGTTCAGGTCAGACACACGCACGCACGTATGCACGTAGCATTACTACCTCAACAAGGAATTCATTGAAAATTGTTGGTTGCTTAATTTGGTTCACAAGTGCTTGTCGATACGTACAATTCCCATTTGTTTTCTTACCACACACTTTTAGCTCCTGTGTTCAGGGGTGTTCAGCCAATTAGCGCTGCATTGCCAAACTTAGTATTTTTACCATACAGCCTACCAATGTCTTGATGTGGCACATTGGTGCTTGTGCATGTGTCATTGCATGCAAGTGTGGCATTGTGATGCAGTGTGTAATGTTTTGTTGTTGGCCACATTGCAGGGCGAGAACACTGTGGGCAGCGAGTACGATGCATGGACAGAGGAGGGCGTGCTGGAGTCGTACTGGGGTGAGCACATCCACCTGGGGTATTACAATGAGGAGGAGAGGAGGAAAGGTTACATCTTCAAAGACTTCAAACAGGTGCGGAGCAATATGAACAGCGAGTGTGTATGCACTTATACACAGCGCCACTGATTGCCCTTGCAAGCATGTTCTAAGTTGGGTCATACATACAGAGCGCAGACCCCCACTTGACAGCAAACAGCATGAGCCCATTTGCCACAGTGTATGCTTAATAAGCACGCAAAAGTCTTTTGCCAAAAGTGACGCAGACACTATGCGAAGCCCGTACACGCATGTGAAAGAACACAGATGCAAGACTTACTCGCTTCTTTGCTGTTGTTGTGTTGGGGCAGCTAACAAACAACTTAGCTAATGTAATCTCACAGGCATTCATGCGGACCAATAAAGTCACGCTCATGTCACACCATTGGTTGTCTGATGCCTCTGTGTTGTATTGGGGCAGGCCAAGTTTGACTTTGTGGACGAGATGCTGAACTGGTCTGGAGCCTCGCAACCCGCGCGCATTCTGGATGTCGGCTGCGGCATTGGCGGCACCAGCAGGCACCTCGCCAAGAAGTTCCCAGGAGCAAAGGTAATGGGCATGTGGGTCATCACAGTATACAGTGCCTGCAAGTGGGAAAACAACAGTTCAGACTAGTGGTCGGTATGGCGAGTAAGGGTGTGATGTCTCTTGGTGTCTTTGTGTCATTGTTGGTGCATGCTTTGTGTTGTTTGGTAATATAGCAAGCAGGACATTGAACACCCTGTATGTGTGCAGGTGCAGGGCATTACACTCTCACACAACCAGCAACAGCGTGGGACACAGCTTGCAGCTGAGCAGGGGGTTCCCAATGCCGGTGAGTGCAGGTGGTTGTTGAGCCAAGTTAATCAACATGCATCAAGAAGCGAAGTAGTTTCGGGATGCATTCAACATCAACTCTATTGGTTGCTGTGCAGAGTTCCTGGTGATGGATGCGCTTGCCATGGAGTTTGAGGACGACACTTTCGATCTTGTGTGGGCCTGCGAGTCCGGAGAGCATATGCCGGACAAGAGGAAATATGTGGAGGAGATGACGCGAGTTTTGAAACCTGGCGGCACGCTGGTAAGCTTGATTGCCAGCCTTTGAGCATCTTTGCCTTTTATATAAGGCACACATGTGCACCAGTGCTTGCGTGTACAATCTGCACGGGTACGCGCCTCATGGACAGACACACGTTAAAGAGTCACATAAAGACATGCGCGTGCATGTGTGTGCACGCATGCGCCTGGGTGGGTGCGTGCGTGCATATGTGTGGAGCAATCACGTTCCGGCCATGTGCAGTTGCAATAACTACATATATCCATGTACATGTACGCATGCGCACATGTTGAGTGCATCACTAGCACACACGCACTAGCGTGCGGCTGATGTGCGCATGTTTGCATGCGCATGCGTATTCAACTCTCATGCAAGCAGGTAATTGCGTGCTGGTGTCAGAAGGAGGCGGAGACCTTCACGCAAACAGAGGAGAAGGCTTTGCAATTCCTTTACGACGAGTGGGCCCACCCGCACTTCATCTCAATAGATCAGTTTGTACGCTACATGGAGGGGACCGGCAAGCTCACTAATGTTGGTTCAGCTAACTGGGTTGATGAGACTGTCGACAGCTGGCTGCACTCCATCTGGGTCGGCGTGGTCAACCCCTTCCCTGTCATCATCCGCCCGCACATATGGTGGAAGACCATACGCGAGATTGTCACCATCGTACGCATGCACAACGCATTCAAGTCGGGCCTCATGACTTATGGCATGATGAAGGCCGTCAAGAAGCCGAATGCCTCCTCTCAGGCAAGCCAAGCGCGGCAGTTAGAACCTCTAGCAGTCTAGGCAGAGTAGTGGTTTCATTGTACCTGTTTATGAGTAGTACTTTGGTAAGTGCATGATGTAGACCACAGCATATGAAGCGTCAGAGAGCCTGTGGTTGATAATGTATGTGCCATTCTGTGCATTTCAGTCACCGAATGCCTTAATGCGTTGATACACTCGAACTGGGCAACTGATTTTGCGGCTGGAGGTTCTGTTGAGGTCTTCAAGGGCCGGCAGCCATGTTGGTGTGCTGCACATGCGTTGATGCTGTACGCTGCAATGGTACAGCTGTACGAAGTGTTCCCTTCAAACTATATGCCTGTGTTTTTTGTAACTAGTGCTGACTGTTGTAATGCATGTCACCAGTCAGATACCCTGAAGTGAAGCGCGTATACTGAACCGGGCAAAACATTTATTTTGTGCTGACTATTCTGACTGTTGTAATGCATGTCACCAGTCAGATACCCTGAAGTGAAGCGCGTATACTGAACCGGGCAAAACATTTATTTTGTGCTGACTATTCTAATACATGTCACCAGTCAGATACCCTGGGTTTAAGCGCGGATTCTGAGACGTGCAAAACGTTCATGTACAAAACTTTACATAGTCCTTGGTGTGAAGTTGCAGCCTTAGTACAGGCCACGTGTGCTGGCAGATGGCCTTCATCTCGGCTAGTATGCGCGCTATGGTAACCACGTCAAGAACCTAGATAACAACAGCCGCTTTTCAGTACTTCCATTGATGTACGCAATTATGCTGCGATCGCAGCCAGCTCTGCCAGTCAAATCTTCTTGCGCAAGCATAGCATCTGTAAGTTATACTTGGCACAGATTACCATATATCAGTCAGAACCCTGGTGCAGCCTTCAAGTGTACAAGCTTTCTTCGCTTACGAGGCTTCATCGCCTGTTCACTTCTCTGCTCATGACCCGTTCCCGGCTCTAGCAAAAAGTCAGTGACTTGCTCCATTGCTTGACTTGGTTGTGGAGCTCGACTGGTTGGAGTCGCCTCAATGGCCGTTGTAACTGGTGCTGCAGGAGATGCAGTAGCCGGTGCATCTTCTGAAAGCATGTCTGAAAGTCTCATTGCAGCCGGCTTTGGGAGTGAGCTGTTGGCTGACGTGTTGTGCGCCGATGAACCAGACAGCTGTGATATGTCTTGCTGGCTGCTTGTCAAACTAGCCGAAGACGGTATGAGCCACTCATCGCGTTGATTTCCATCGAGCATCGTTTCTTCTCCTGTCTGAGCTTCGCCAGCATCATGCGCGCTTGCAGAAAGTGAGTCACATGTTGCCCACGCTACATCGCCATCTGCAAAGGCCTGCTGCAACTCCTTGCACGCATCTTCATCAACACCATCTTCAACAGCATTCAAGTTGCCATGCACGGCTACATCGGCGACCAGTTGCAACTCCAGACAGGTCTGCTGCAACCCCTCGCGTATATCTTCAGCTATACCTTCTTTGTCAACGACCTCTTCATCAGCATTTTTATCCCCATGCGCGGCTACATCTGCACCCAGTTGCAACTCCTCACACACAACTACCAAATCCACTTCTCGATCATCGACCATCTTTGCGTCAGCGCTTCTGTTGGAAGGTGCAGCTGTGTCTGCAACCGGTTGCGACACTGAGTTCGGCACATCCCATATCCACTGCTGCACGCGCAAGGGTTCCAAAGTCTGACTGCTTGTTGAAGCCTCTTGACTTTGTGCGCTTGTCAAGACAGCTCGCACGTGATCGCTATATGCACTGTCGGGACAGATGTACTCTGCGCAACGTGCTTTCAACTCCAACAACCGCCTGTCATCTGCAGTATGCCACTGTTTTGTTGACCAACATAAGCATGCAATAAGAGTGCAAAGACCAACATATGAACCAGCAATCTCATGGGTTCACTTACCGTCAGTACTTGGACTGGCAATGCGGCTTGGATCGAACTGCTTTCGCGGCCACCACAATCGGCGCTCACTCCAGACACGCTCAACAGCAGCTGTATTCTGCCTAAGTGAAGCCAACACGCAACAGGTGGGTCTAATTGCCAACATGCCAAGGGCACAGAAAAGGCATTGAACTGCAAAGCAACTGCTTACTCCTTCTCCTCAACACTCGAATGCTCTGTGCCGTGTAGCTCTTCTAGCACATCCCGCAGCTTTTGCCATGTTTTTTCAGCCCCCGGAGCAACGTCCAGATACATCGCCAGCTGCTCCAACAAGTCCCTGGAGTTGCAAACGCCTGCCCAAAGTAGTTGCTTATGAGCTGCTCGCCCTTGCAAGCAACATTGATAAGCACGCGTAGCTTCCATAAGCTTTCCACATCTTCAGTGTCAAGAGACCTATAGACTTTATACATATGCACCGGCAAAGCTCACCTTTGTTGTGCAGCGCCATGATTGCTAGTATCGCTTCCTGAGACGACGGCTCTTGCGCAAGCAACTTGATGTAACTATGGAGGCGTGCGCGAGCATCCTGGTGGTCTGATCTGGTTTGTTTCTTTGGCATGTGAACATAAAGTCTGTCCACAGCAGCCAGCACGTCAGTATACCAGCTGCAAACAGCTGGCAGTATGCATGATTGCATAACACTCGCTTAGCAGCGAGCCTGCTGTAGAGAGATGTACGTGCAAGCATTTAGAAAGCACTGCCTCGACCAGTCGATGTAGACAACAATATAGTAATGGACAGCTTAAGGATGCACCGACCTGTGAATGTCTACATCTTGCGTGCGCTTGCGCACTTCCTGAAGAATCTTGCGCGCAGCACGCTTGCGTCCCAAAGCAAAGTTGACCTACATACCGACTCTATCAGTCCAGGAGCGTGCATCAGGTGCGTATAACAGACTGTGACCTCGTTGAAACAACAGGCAAAGTAAAATTACTGTCACATACTCTAGCATGGTAGTAAGCGAGTTGTGTAGAATCAGGCAGGAGCTTGGATGCTGCGTCAAAGTACCTCAAAGCCTGCATGCTGGCTGTCTTGACCTAGACGCAAGCACCCCAAGTCAGTTGAAGCCTTTCCTTTCAAGGCAAGCACAACACACTTGAGTAAGCCCACCTTGGTGCGCACATCGTAATCAAGCACTGGCATGAACAAACTCTGTAAGCAATCAGTGCCACTCGTGCCTTCTGTATCTTCCTGATCGCTGTCATCTGTAACAAAAAGAATGCACAACACTATCAGCAAGCACTCCAACATACAGTTTGGGAGAAGCTGACCGTCCCAGCAAGTTCTGACATAGGGGCTGTTACCGGTATCGTCATCGCTCTGTGACTCTGCCTCAACTATGGCATCTGTATCAACCATGCGTTGCTCATCCCTTTCAGCTCTTGCCGGTTTCTGAGTCAACTGGTGTTCACTGCCACCACCCATATTTTGGTCACTCGCAATAGGAGACCCCTCTACTTCTTGATGCTCACTCCTGGCTTCATGTATTACATGCAGGGCTTTCATGGTCAGGTCCGCACCATCCAGTTGCTCTGCTGCATAAGGCGCAGGAGTTGGCAATGATTGTTGCTTGCCTTCGCTGTCGCTGTCACTTGAAACTGAACGGTTTCCGCTGCCGTTTGGCAAAGTGCTCACCACTTGAACCTGAGGGGTGACTTCATTATGTCCGGAGGAATCCATTACTTCTTTTACGGCCAGCGCCCAGCTGCGGTAACTCAGCATTGCCAAGTGCGTGATCAAACTCGCAGACTTTTCATAGGTCCTCCTTGTCAGAGACTCAGTAAGCGCCCTGCATAGCCAAGGGGGTTCACTGTGCAGCTGTATCCAACACTTGCTTCATTGCCATGCGCGGAACATGTTTGCATCAAGTGCGTACTCCTGTATGGCGTCAATAGCGCGCTGAAGTCGGACTTCGTGCCTGCTTTGCGCGTCCTCGTTCCAGATGGTTTGCAGTGCCCATTCTATCAGCCACAGCGGCTTGCCGCCCTGATGATGCAGCAAGGGAGGTTACCGCACAGCCACTGAAACCTACAATTAGCGTGCAGTCAGAACATGTTGCACGCGCACATGCAGAGATTGCATGGTATGCTGTGCATTGAAGCAATGGGTCTGTTAAACAAGCACAAAGCACAAGTAGTGCTACCTCTGGCAGCTGAGAGTTCCAGTAGCCTTCTCTTCCAGACATCCACAAGTGGGTTCGAAACGTCTTTGCGCGAAAACTGTCAAACGCCGCAGGGCATTGAAGCAAGAGCTCGGATATGAACTGCAACACACATCAACGCCACGAGACAATTCATGAGCACACCAACTAGTGTAAGTACAACTACAGTACAAGACAACATGCAGCAATGCGTGCATGAACCTGAATACGCAGTGCAGTGAAGCTCCATGCGTCGCGGTGGGCTTCCTTTTTGCCACGCAATGGAGTGATCTGCATGAGTACAGCAAGCACACGCGCAGCACGCTGCCACTCACGCGCCAGCAACAAGTCTCTGATCAGCATGTGAAGGCGCTTCAAGTGTCCGTGCTGCACATGCTTAAGCGCCTGCCAGCACACAAAGCACACATTCGTCACTTGATACTTGCAACCATAAGAGCATGATTTGCAGCACTAACACTAACAGTTCAGTAGCATCCAAACAAGTGTTGACCATACTTGCACTCACTGTCAAAAGTGGCATAATGTTATGTCACGAGCACTACCAGCCGTCATCTATTGCGAGTAACAGTTACGAGCACACATAACAACCACATACTGACTGCCACCCATGTCAACTATGGAACAACTGTACTTAGCTGAGTGACTCGTGCGGTTTGCCAGCATGATCACACACATGCCTGCCACTGATTGCTATACAGCTAGCTGAACAGTGCATGGCAGCTGTTGATATAAGCTCAAGGAGCAAAGTTCGTTCCTCAGGCACTGAAACATGCAGCTACAGACAGTACCAGGCACGTATACCTATGCTAAAGTAGTTACTGCAGCAGTTCTCAGTCTCAAACACGACATAACAGCTGGCAGCAGCAGCAATAGCAATGGAACTGCAACACAGTACAGAACAGAGCAACCCCAACCTTGAAGTCAACTGCGTCAGCCCTTCGCTGATTCCAGAACTCCTTATCCGCCACCGCACGAGTATACAGGTCAAGGCTGTCCATCCCGGCATCGCGGCCCACCGCCACTACCTCCTGCGCCGCTCCCGCCGTCGCCATGTCGCCCACCTCACTGCCAATGTGTGCAGAATGATTTGCCACTCTCTTGCCCTAACCTGCCCGCGATATAGTCGCACGCAATGCCGATATCAGATTATGCATATATCACGTTCTGACTGGATATACATGTGGTCAGACGACATCTGTTGCTTGGAAGCGGTCTACGGGAAGTTGTGTTCTTGTGGAGCCTTTTTATCCGTTCTGGTCGAGTTGGGCCAATGGGGTCAAAGCGAACGCTGAGGATTGGTGCCCGGGCGCGGGTTTTGAGCGGGGATCGCAGCGCGCGTGCCGGCGCTGTGATTTGATCTCTGCACTGGTTGATTGGCGCATTTGTGCTGGGTTTGAGCTTAGCGTCGGTGGTGTCGGTGTTGTTGTTGGTCGTCGGTAACCATGGCGGCGGCGGTTGGACTCTGCGGCAGTGGCCTAGCCACCCGGAGCGTCTCTGGTACGTACAGCTTGCTTGTGTGCGCGCATATTGATAGTCGCTCATATGGAGAAACCAATGCATAACCAATGGGGTGTACTGGAGCGTGCTGTGTGACAGCTGGCTTGCAGCTTGAATTCACCAGTGTGCAATGCTTGATTGCCTGTTTTGGTGATGATGCAGCTTCGGCTCCCCGTGCCGGCATCAAGGGCGTGCCTCTGCGGTCGTCCCGCCTCTCGGCGCCCGTCCGCAATAACTCCCGCGTCGCCACCTGCATGTAAGCACGATTGACCTGGTGCAAACTTGTACACCATCCACTTGCAGTGTTCTCACATTGAGTACTTGATCAGGGCCTTCCCCTCCAACTGGCTCCGCAAGGACTCCCTTGTCCCCGTGCTGGCTACCGTTGGCTGGGTGCTGCCTTCCTCCATCCCCATCTACGGAAGTAAGCAACGGCAGCTGCTAACGCTGCCTCCCTTTGTAATGTGACATCAGAGGTTGGTGTAACACTACTCCAGGACTGCAAGATCTGTGGCTAAAGTATGCTCTATGTTTACAGACACCGGCGACAGCTTGACCGGCCTCTTCTTCAGCCGTATTGGCCCGCTCCTTGGCCAGTTCCCCGCCCCACCCGCCATTGATGATCCTTTCTGGTGAGTGCTGTTTCGGTGATACACGGACAATATTCACTTACTGCATGGACAGTCATTCTCATGCTCATGTTGGGTCTAACAGAAAATGATTACTTGTACCCAATCCGTAAAGCTCTCTGACCAATTCTATTGCAGGACCCTGGGTTTCTTGTGGCACCTTGGTCTTTTCGCCTGCCTGACCCTGGGCCAGATCGGCGTCCAGGCCCGCAAGGAGGGCTACTTTGATTAGATACACCACTTTATACCCCATGTACCCAGCAACCTTGTGTGAAATATACCAACTGTATCTTTGTTGATCGGGCGGTGATGCATTGTTTTTGTCTATGGGCATCTTGTGTCCATGTGTCTGCTTTCAGCTTGACCTCGATCAAGAATGTGCACTCCTGCCTGATTGTTGCTGGATGATTCTGTAAGTATGGTGCATGAAGTATGGTGCACTGTAGCGATAGGTTTGCAGTTGTATGGCGAGCCGCCATTGGCGAGCAGGTTGTAATCTTGTGTTGTGTAGGATATGCGCGAGACAATCGGTGACGTGCATGATGCAAGTAGCATAGCATACCAACCAGCATGCAAATACAATCTCATACACCTCCACCTGGCTATATTTACTGCCTGCTTTCTGTCACGCTACCCTACTTAAACCTCCCCGTCAGGCATGCATACATGCGCATTGTTGGTGGATTACGTGTGCAACACGAGCAGCAGCGCCAACCACGGTAGTCCAGGAGCGGCGTAACAGCATCAGGCACCATGTAGCCCACCCCCTCTCCCTCCATCTCCCCCCCTCTCTCCCTCTCCGTCTGTCCCTCCTCCTCCTTCCCCACTTCTTCGTCCCCCGCTCTGCCTGCTCTCTCTCCTCCGCCTCCCCCTCCCCCTCCTCCTGCTGTCACTGCGCCGTTGCCTCGTCAGCAACCCTTGTCTCTGCTTATCTGGCAGGGCCCCTCTGCCCTGCCTCTCGCTCTGCTGGCTTGCAGTGCGGCACTGCAGCATAGGGCACTGCACTGTGTAGCTCTCGCGGTTAGGTGGTGCTGGTGGGGTCGGGTGGTGGGTTTGGGGAGGTTAAGCTGATGTGTTCCAGCCAACATCCGCGTTACCTCAATGGTGATTCAACATTTGTGCAATGCGTCGCGTCCTTCACAGGCACTATTAATGTTCGGCTAGCAGATGCTGGACTTCATGTAAAGTTTAGTAGAACAACACAATCAAGCAAGGCCTGTCGCTGAACATCACATTTCCTGTTGTAAGGTGACAGCGAGACAGCAATCACAACAAATGTATCGCAAATGGACATTCAATGTCTACACTGAGCAAAGTGTACCCACACAAGAAACACATTGCTATGCCGGAGCATATGCCCGGCGTTCAACGGCATTGCAGCCATGCTTACTGCATGCAATGCTCCAGCAGAGGCTTTCAGCCATTGGCAACATGCACGGCTTCAAATGCACTGCATGACAAGTAATCAATGTTGCACAAAATGATTCCGTGCACATGCCAGCAGCAGAACGGCTGCACAAATGCCGCCACCAACCATTGTGTAAGGCAATAAGTACCAACATGTTGATCTGCAAACTGGCATTTTGCCATAGCGCAGCACTTCACCTGATAATTGCTACCCTTAAGAATCAGTTCACTAAATCTCAAACAATTGTAGTCATCCTGCCCCTTATCAGCTGTCGCCAGCTCTATGGGGTTCCCTGTACTCCGCATTGGGAAACGCGCCCGAGGCAGACGGGAAGTGTCTCAGCAACCACGTGCGCACGTCGCCCAGCTCTGCCGGACTCACTTCGTGCGCAACCCTGCCAAAACAGCCGCCCTCAATACAATCAAGCGGCTGTGACTCACGCACAATGCGCTCATAGGCATGTCATGTCTCAGTTGCTCCCAACATGCAAGCTGTGCATAGAATATGACACAAGAAGCTGTATGTATGAGGTTTCAGTCAACCTTTCAGAAGTAGTTGTTGGCTTTTTTGTGTGGTGTGGTGGGGGTGGGGGAGGGGTG
>RHPI01000732.1:179150-201414 GCA_009103225.1 Chlorokybus atmophyticus
GGGGGGGGCATCATCATCATGTTCATAACAGTTGCGTACCCTCTATAGGCTTTGTACTGCACATCTTGGTAGCCTGCAGTTTCAAGCACTTGCTTGCTCATGGCACCAAACGTGGCAGGAACCAGGAAGTCATCTGCAAAGGGAGATACATATTGACAAAATTGCTAAGGCTACCTTGTACAGTTCCGTGAACGCGCCAGTTGCAATGTTGCATGAGTTGCTGCAGTGCAGACGGATCTGCACGTGATGAATGCACATGCACACGAGCATACCTTGTCCGTGAAAAAGTGCTATTGGCATGTTGGCCTTCCCCGCGATTGGCTGAGGCACGTCCCTGGCCACAGCATGCATCACCATGATGCGAGCCCACATGAGGACACTTGCAACGTGCACTTATGAACCAATCGACCAACATGTGCATGCGTGCGCCACTTACAGCAAGTACACATCGACAGCAAGGGAAGTGTGTACAGCGTGTCAATTGACGCTCAAACAGTTTTGCAGAGTCCACACCTGAAGCCTGGCAGCCACGAGCTGATGGCCGCAGCGGCGCCAACAGGAGCAACTAGCTTGCCGCCGGCCGCTTTGGTTGCAACGTACAGCGCGAGCGCACCTCCCATGCTGAAGCCGCCCACCCCGATAGACGACTCAGGCACGCCCGCTACAAGATGGATGCATGCATATGCATGGTGAGCAACATGTGGCATACACCACACATAGAGGCGCACACACGCGCATGCGCACACCTTGTTGGCGCACATGGTATCCAACATGCATGCAAACGCTTTTTGCTGTGTCTATCACAGCAACAGCAGCGTGCGCGTGCGCGCGCACACACACACACACACACACACATGTATGTGCAAGTGTGCATGGAATGTGTTGGAACAAGCAACAATGCAGACGATGTCACGAGCCAAACATAATGTGTGATATTTACCGGCGGCCTCTTGGCGGAGGAGGTCAGCAATGTAGAGTGCGGCAGCGTCCATGCCGGGGGTGTCCTCTATGGCGTTGGGGCTGATGCCGAAGATGTCAAACCACGCCGTGCACGGCGCCCCGCCGTTGATTGTCACGGGACGCACGGGCGCCGTAGGCAGTATCCACTTCACCTGCGTGAAGTGGATAACACAATCTCCATCGTTGTCGAGTTACAGAGACACACATACACGTACACTCAGCAGGCTTCTCCTTGATTTGCTCTTATACCACTTGTATGGCGCTTTGCTACAGAAATCACAAGGTAGGGAAACTGTCCACAATGGCCAAACTCACAACACTTACATGTGGCATTGCGAGCATGTCTGCAATCGGCGTCCACCTGCAACAATGACAACCGTTCATCGGTTTCTTTGTCACGGCAATGTTGTTCACACGACGTTGCAACCAAATAGCAATAACATGCACTCACCCTGCGGCTGTGTCGCCAAGGCCATGACACCACACTATCGATGCGGTGTGTTGCACAGTTGGCTTGATTACAACCGTCTCCATCGCAGGAGTCCCTGCGGTAGTTCACACGCAAACAGTTCACACGCATGTGATGGTCGTATCAGCTTGCGAAGATGTGCAACCTCACGCGCAAGCATACATGCGTATAGCCACGCACACCCATATGCAACCATATGCATGCACACGCCACAGATGCAATCTTCAGGCTGCTACAACAGTGGAACGTACCGTAAATTGCTGCCATGCTGGCTGCGGTGGTGCTCAAGCGCTTCACTTCAGCTTTGCGATTTGATAATGTTGATGCTGTGCTCGTTGTCTTCTGGCCCAAACCGGGCCAGCCCGAGCGCGTCGCGCAAGATGAGAGTGTAGGGTGCTGCTTTGTGAGAGGGCGCAGCCGTGAGCAGGCGTTGAACGCCACTGAAGATGTCAATATCAATGGCATCGGAGAACACCTGCGCAAAAGACAAAAGAGACATGGTTATTTAACCTGTGGTGCTCATAGGATTTGAGGCGTATGCTATGCAGTTCAGTGCAACCAACTGGTTCACAAGGCAAGAAAAGCAACGTCTATATAGGTAAACTGATGTATTGAATTCGTTTCTTACACGTCTTGAAAGAAAGTTGCGACTGTCGCAGTCTGCAAACATGCAGCTTAAGCCACTCAAACTTCGTGTTGATAGCTTACACAACACGGCTGCGCGATGCGCAATCGCTACTAATGTAGGTAAATGATACGTAGATTGACAAATCAACAGGCAACAGCAAGCTGCCTAACAGATAGCTGGCTATACTGAAACAGTGAAGCTCAGAGCAAGCTGGCTGTCAGCCAGCTTGCTCTGGACTTCACTGCTTCAGTTCAGCACGCTCAGAGCTTCACTGCTTCATCACAGACAAGCTACGTGCGCATGCAGGACATGCGCCAGTAGACCGAAGCAAATTAGGGAAAGCTCCCTATTCATTTGGAGCTGAGCATACCAGAGCAACCTCCACCCCCAACCCAAGCTTGCGACCAGACATGCACGCGCGCAACTTACATGCGCAGAAGGGAGATGCTTTTACAATGAAGCTGGTAGTCAACTGTGCCAACTCCAGCTACCGCTCTGCTCGCCGCCCCCGCCGCCGCCGCCCACAACAACAACAACAACCGCAACTAAACCAGCGCTGACAAGCGCTGGTACGCTCGTGCTTGGCCTGGAAGCTATAGCTGCGCTGCTCAAGCTTGTTGCAGTGGTTGTTCAGCAGGTGGCGAGATTGGCAGCTGTGTCGTCCTGGTCGTTGTGGTTGTCGTGGTGTTCCCCACCGCCACTGTTGCCTAAAAGAACCACAGCCACAACTTGATCAGGTGAGCAGGCGAAGCATTAGCCGTGGGACGGCGGCGGCGGCGGCGGCGGCGGCGGTGACATCAGCGAGGGCGGTGGGGCGCCTGGCTGTCGTGCTCGTGCCCAAGGCCCTGAGCTGGTCGTTGAGGTACATGGCGTTGTGGGTTTGCTTTGCGCCGTGCAGTGTCGTGCAGCATTGGCAGCAGCCAGCTGGCATGTTGCGTGCAGATAGCAAGCCAACGACACTGGATCCGTTTACTTGATTGTACACCTGATTGCTCATATTGTAGATCAGACCCAGTTGATGTGACGCTGTATGTGTGAGTGTGCCACGCGCATTGGCCCAGCAAACTGCTGACTGCTCACTTTGACAACAGCTACAAGGTCGATGGTCTTGCATGCATGTAAGCATGGATGCATGTATGACACAATGCAGGCGTCTACGAAGGGTCACCAACTGGACACAGAAAGCAACCAACGAACGCATGCGATGTGAATGGTAGCCAACCTGAAGCAGTAGAGTGATCAGCACATACTGATCAACTATATTGGATCACCATGGCAGCGAGCGATCCACATATGTTGTGTCAATAATGCAGATTGTGGGTGAGCGAAAGGCAAACCAGCGGTCATGTCCGCCCTGCTCGCCACCTCTTGCTGGCTGTCACCTCCACCCACAGCAAGACAAGGTACACCCCAACAATATGATGTTTTATGTTGCTGCTGATCAGTCCTGCCAGTCCACGTAAACATATCTCTCAACATGCCAAAACGCATATGCTGTTTCAGGCCGCAGAGCCACTACACGCGCAAAGAGCGAGTCACCCAACCCAAACACGCCCACACAAGTTGCCGCAAAGGCGTTGCAGCGTGTTGCCAAAGGCTTGAGTGCGGCGTTGCTCGCTGGCATCATCACTTTTCATCCCAACATCAGCGCCAGTGAAGCGGCGGAGTTGAAGGCACTGAACGCGTATGCGTGCGAGGACACTTCCATCTATTACAAGCCTGCAGCTGGCTTGACCGGCCCGGCACTCAAGCGTGCTTTGCATGAGATCATCAAAGACCACAAAGTGTTCACTTATGACCAGGTGAGCAGGTGAGCAGGGGCTGAGTTGAGGTTGTTGTGTTGTTGGTCGTTTGTACCCCGAACTTGACATGGCTGCGTGTGGGTTTATCAAGCATATCTGTAAGCATGCTGTCTGTGAGTATGCTGTCTACTGCATGCGTAAGCCCAACACCTCAACTGTATGTTGATATGGCGTCAGCTTCAACTTGTGACATTAGTATGTGTTGGTTACCATATACAGATTTGTAATTACAGAATAAACTTGAACTAAGTCTTGTTCACCTTATGGTGTTGAGAATCTGTGGGTTTTTCATGTGTGTGAGATGTCATGTGCAACACTGCCAATACAAATTGCGTAGAGCTACGTGGTGTGACAATGAATTGCACATGTTGAGACACTGGTCGCATGCTGTCATTTGGGACAGGACTAAGCATGTGGGCATGGTTGCAGGCTTGGGCGGCGCTAGGTTTGCTAGATGCCGGCGATGAAGCCAACCCCACAACTTCACCCAATGTGTAAGCATGCACGCACGCACATACGCACGTGCATGCTGGTTGGCGCACTCTCACACAGGCCAACTTGCGCGCGCATGCAACACACGCCTTGAAGTTCATTTTGCGAGCGGATATATATTTTGTGCATCAGTCATTGATACAAACCACTGCAAGTTTGCACACAACCATCAGGTCATATGCGCTGTTGTTTGTTATCACCACACACAAGTTTCCATCGCTGACAGGCTAGAGATTTACTCCAGAAGGCAGGCTCCCAAATCGCTGCAGGGCAATCCACAAGGCTGGAACCGTACGTAAGCATGTTTCACGACTCTGCTCTCATCATTGTGCTTGTTAACTGAACGTGGTGCCGGTAATAGCCTTATGTGTTTGTGCGTCACACGCCGTGCACTGAGCATTTGGGTGCACAGGTGAACACCTTTGGCCAAGGTCGTTTGGCCTGCATCAGAAAGAGCCGAATTTTTCCGACCTGTACAACTTGAGGCCTGCAGATGTAAATGGTGAGTAGTAGATAGTATCATGCTGGTGTTGCCTTGAATAACGCTTATCCAATTATCAGACACGCTCACGTGCACACACACAGACACATTGGTGTATCAGTAGCACTTCCAGTAGTGGTGGTGTTGACGTATGGGATGTGCACCATGCAGTAAACTCTTCGCGTGGCAACAAGTTCTACGATGAGTGTCAGGTCGGCGTGAACCAGTGCATACAGCCTGCCAACATCGAGGCTGCTGCTGACACCACCGCCGACACGTACTCCTGGGCGCCACCCATAGAGGTGATGATGAACATGACATTCATGTTGGCATTGACTGCTGTCTGCATGTTCTGTCAATCAATGGCAATAGCAATTGCTTATGATTGCTCAACGCTTTCAACATGTCTGTGTCACTGCAACACGCGTACACAGCTGTCATGTGTGCGTCGATGTATACAGTTGCGCTGTGTATGTGTGACATACACATGTGACTGCGACACGCACGCACGCACGTACATACAATGCGCACTCTTGCATGTACCAATTCGTTTCGCACACATATAACCTACCTTGCCACACAGGTTCGGGGTGACATTGCCCGCTCGATGTTCTACATGGCCACGCGTTACGACGGTTCCGAGGGTCCAGAAGCGTTGGATTTGGAACTATCAGAAGTGCCAAACCCATCACGCGGTCGCTTCGGCCGTCTCAGCACGCTTTTGAAGTGGCACGCGGAGGATCCCGTCGATGAACACGAGCGGATGCGCAACGAACGCGTGTGCCGGCTGTTCCAACACAACCGCAACCCGTTCATTGATCACCCGGAGTTTGTCACGCAGATCGATTGGAAGTCTGCACCGATGGTGGACCCGAAGCCAATACCGTATAAACCAACCTCGCCCGAACCGCCTGTGATAGAGCAACCCAACAACAACAGCAGCAACAAACCCAACATGCTCAACATGACTGGACTCGCCGTTGACCCGTGGATCAACGAGTTTCATTATGACAATGTTGGCGCCGATGAGAACGAGTTTGTTGAAGTTGCGGTGCCTTCCGGTGTCGACCCCTCCAACGTGACGGTTTATTTATACAACGGTTCAGATGGAACCGCTTACAAGACTCTGCGACTAAACTCTGCGCCTTTCACGAAGCAGCAAAGTGTTGGGAATGTGGTTATGTACTCTGCGGTGTTGGGCACGAATACCATTCAGAACGGGAGTCCCGATGGCATTGCAATATCGGTGAAAAATGCAGCGAGTGAGAGGCTTGTGCAGTTTCTCTCCTATGAAGGAGTGTTTGCGGGGTCGGGAGGCGTTGCGGGAGGCATCAAGTCTGTGGACATCGGTGTTGAGGTGAGTACGTGTGTACGTTGTGTGTGAATGCACATGTGTCTCCTTCTCTTTTGGTTGATTGCTTTATGCATGATGACGTCCGTAAACAGGCATGCTCGTACATACATCTATTATGCATGAGCGGAACTTTGCATGAAGGCTGTATCATATTTCGTTGCACCTATCATGTTCAGAGGGTATTAGCTGTTGTCCTCCACAACACATCAAATGTTTTCGCTGTGCTTATGGTTCATACTTTGTGCAACTTTTGTATGTATATGCACGCTTGTGTTTACTTATATGTCCGTGTGCGCGTGTGTTTACATGTGTGTGGTTGACAGGAGAACAACGACACCCCCAAAGGCAAATCGCTCGGTTTGGTTGGGAGAGGCTCTGCATATAGCGACTTCCGTTGGAAAGCCATGGTGGCCTCACCTGGAGCTCAGAATGCAGAGCAGCAGATTGTCATGGTGAGTTGAACTCATCATCATGCACGTATGCCCAAGTAACATCTTTTTGAGCATCCATTCAAATGTCCAACATGGCTAGTATCTATCCGCTTGGTTGCCAACTCTGACCAATACAATATTACATGCATGTATGCATGCGGTGCAAGGTTTGTCGGCTTGTTGCCTACAGCTTGAATTGCATGGTTGTTACAAGCGGTTGTTGTTGTAAGTCTGGCGATGTGCAAACGGTGTGTGGAAGGCAGCATTGAGGTGTTTAAATTATGTGCCGATGGTTGGTTCAGTGGAAGGTACATGCTGAGTTGTGGTTTAGTTGATAGATGGTTATGAGTAAGTTTTGTAGACAATATTGCCTACTATTTATTTTGCTTGCACACAAACACTGAACTCTGGGTGTTTGCAGAAGAACTGATGAAGTCGATGGCAGCAGTGCAGCTGAGGCTTCATAGCAACACAGTTTTGGCGCAATAGTGTAGAGTGGGCACATACTCGGTGGTCAGAGACCACACACACAATTGACTTCTTTGCGGATTTGAATAACATTGAGCAGGGAATTGGCTGCTAGACCGTTTGCATGAGAACATTATAAACATCAGCTTGCAGGTGGCCGCAATTTGTGCTGCAAACTTGGTTGTTGCAGATGGGGATGGGGAGCCATGACCACCAGGTGTAAAGGGTGTCGCCTGTGCATATCGTAGGAGCGCATTGACACCATATGAACCCCATTGACTACATCAGTCCACACCACACAGTGCTACTAATGTGAGTGGCGTCCGGATGTCGCAATTAGCAATCGAGAGTGACTCAACGACACAAGTGCCCTGCTTATGAAAAGCCCCGCATCATGCCTGCATTTGAATTTGTTCACTATCGTACTTTTTCCAACTTGAAGCATGCCCTCTGTGTCCTCAGTATCCTGTTAGCAGAGTTAACTTTATCGCTGATGCTGGCTGTTGAGCAGCACAAGCATCTGTTCTGTGCAACGCAACTACTGCTCTGCTGCTAAACAATTCAGCTTCAAACTTGTACCTTTGCCTTTGTTATGAACATCGCAAACAATAAATCACAAGCTACCTAACTGTGTTGTACTCACAAGCCCACTTTGCTTTATTGGTGTCTGTGTCTCTACAGGAAGTCGCTCACTCCCTTGGCTACAATGGCGGCCCGCTGGGTTGCGAGGTTAGCGTCAATCTCCTCGCCGCGCTTCCTCGCAGCCTCAGAGGCTGCGGGCAACTCCTTCATCATCTCTGATCCGCAATACAGCAACGCCATTGCTGCAGTCCACAGTAGAATGTACAAGGGCTGCGCGACACAAGGACACGCAATAGGTGAAAATCAGTGCTTAGGCAAACCATGACTGCAACTGTCATCAACACCAGAAGTAGTACTACATGACTGAACATGATGTCAGCAAGAGGGTTGCTGACATTCAAACTTAGTCCTAGATGCTTGCATGCACAGTGCGCCACATGCTCAATTCATTCAAAGCAGCGCTTGGGCATGTTACTAGCTTGCTGCAATGACAATGTAGGGTGTTTCCTTGTTTGTGCAATGATGCACATTGCACTGATAAACAAACACCACAATGGCTTTGTGCATGAAGTTTACCTCAACGTTGAGCCAGAGTGCGACAATTAATCCTTCAGGGAAAGTCCAGGCAAGAACGCCTAAGAGAGGGAGCACCCATCAGCCATGGGACAGCGGACACGACACTGAACGGGTGAGCACATTTTGCAAAGAAACAAACAGATAGACACGCATACTTCCCAATGTCCACATCAACAGCTGGACACGAAACACATAGAAGCCTCACCTTGGAAACCGCTGGGCCAACCAGCCTGCCTCAGGCCTTCTTCGCTGTACTCCTTCCACTTCTCAATCCCTGCAGTCGTTACCAGCCTTAGACCCAAAGACACAGGTCATGCAGCCTAGAATGATAGAGTATACGTATAGGTCGAAGTACAACAAAACGTAAAATAAAGACATTCTGCCGACAACACGACACGACAAGCCCACTTGAACAAAGAGTAAAGATCGAATGAAACAACACTACAAAGACTCCAAAAGCAGCACTAGCAGAAATGCTCATGCTCACCCTCTTCCGACTTCTTGAAGGTGTGATGCTCATCCTCGTGCCCCCAGTCGAAGTCCTCCCTGTCGGCGCCGCGCGTGGCGAAAGGCTCCATGCGGTCGCCATGGTCGTCCGCAGCACGCACCACAAGCGACCTCTGGAGCCTTGCTGGCTTGCCGGCCAAAACACGACTCCTACATGAAAGACAAATAAACACTTACAATCAACAGCCATCATTAAGCAGCTTTACACGCTATAAGCACTCTGTTTTCTTTTGCACTGTGCACTGGCTCACAAGCACTGGACCACAAGAAACTGACACTGCTTAACAGAAAAGGAACAGAGCGAACTCTTCTCTGCGAGTCAGTGCAGGGACAAGCTACGTGAACTACAGAATGATATTGAAGTACAGAGGCTCAGGTGCTTTGTGCTCTATGCGTTGCTTTTCTTGTCTAGTGCCTTTGAGTGCATTTACTCGTCCCCAAGTGAGTGCAACTCGGTCCCAACCTGGCATACCTTGCAAGGGGCGACCGGCGACGCAGCACCGCGGAAGCGGCGGTGGAGACGGACGTCACCTGGCAGCAGAGCACGGACGACGACGCCATGGTAAACACTGCGGCCAACCCCACCACCACCGCCGCCGCTGTCGCCAACGCTAGCCACAGACACTTTTTCCCTCTAACCCTAAGCCGCGGATATCAACCATCCCGTCAAGAAGGCTGCACGTTAGATGTTTGAGGTCAAGTCTGGTTTCGGAAGTGAAGTGGTGGGTTTTTAATCAGGTTGAGGGTGTGAGCGGCGATGTGGTTGAGGGTGTGAGCGGCATGGGTGAGCGGCGGGGGCGGCGTGTCAGGGAGGCTGAGAGGGTGCAGAGTCATGCGGAGGCATCTTCATCCTCCTGGCCTGATTGGGCTGGGGGCCTGCCGGAGGACGTCATGCTGCTGGTGCTGGAGCGGCTGACGCCGCATGGGGTGGCGGCGGCGGCCGGGGTCTGCCGCTCATGGCGACGAGTGGCGTGGCCCTATCGCCAGGGCAGAGTGTTCTACCTGTGGGGCGTAAACTTTTTGCATGGCACGGGCGGCGTCAGACGCAACGCTGAAAAGGCACTCCACTCCTTGTTGAAGGTGTGCTTGGTGGTTGTTTTCGACGCGAGCCTGAAGTTTGCGTTGCTTAACTGTTGAATTGCAAATCTTGATTTGCATACCATTGCCGGTCGCTATGATCCAAAGCTTGTGACTCATGCGAGACTGCTAAGTGACAGCATCAGCTTACTGTCTCTGTGTTCTTCTGACCAGTCTGCTGCACAAGCATACCCATCTCAGTATGCCAGTATCGGTGCATGGTTGAGTACTTCGTTTACGACAAGCTCACACTACATCACCCGAATTGCGTGACCAGTTTGTTGACTTGTATTTGGCGCGTTGCAATAACCGTTGTATAGCGATTACTGTGCTTTCTTTGGCAGCGGTAACTTAGCTTGGTTTTTGGCTGGCAGGCTGCTAAACTGGGCAATATACCAGCTATGGTAGAAGCAGGCGTGCTGCTGTGGAAAGCTGACCGTAGGTACTGGCACTATAGCTACCTTGCTGGGCATCAGGGCAACAGCTTGCTGTCCAGGGTTTTGTTGCACGTACGTAGTTATGTGGCGTCAGGATCGTGCACTTCACGTGTTTGCAACATGCACGGGAATGGTGGCCCTTTTGTTATACGAGTTGAGTTGTTTTCTTCCTCAGCGTCAGTAATCCACGCTCAAATAAGTGTCAAGTCCAGGCCATCAGTGTGCGCCACACCCGTATCCGAAGCATGTGTACTGATGTTTATGCCATTATATGTCCAGAGCAGAGGCAACAGAGTGGTATGAAAAGGCTGCAGAGATTGGAGATGCGCGCGCCTCCTGCAATCTGGGTCTTGCCCACTTGGCAGGTATTGTGCACAGTCAACTGCAAGGTTTGTTAGTGTAATGTGGGCGGGAAGTGTAAAAGTGTTCAGTAAGTGCATGAATATGATGTTTGGCAACTGTTTTGTGCTGCTTCAATCTGATGTCCTTGCCAGATGGCCGCGCTGGTGAGGCTGTTCCGCATTTGTCTGAGGCAGCGGCACTGGGCAATGCACGAGCGCAGTACAGCTTGGCACTGTGTTTGCATCGCGGACAAGGAACAGAAAGAGACATTACAGCAGCGGTAAGGCAGCTTGCATGGATAATGCAGGGGGCATCACCCAACTGACATGGGGTGAAGGGGGCCAAGTTGGCATTCTGCATATATACACATATGACATATAGTGCACCTGTGCGGTTGGACATTTCAACTCGTGATAGACAGGCTTAGTCACTTTGTCCCTGATTGACTGCTGTCCTGTGGTGTCTGCAGGTACGATGGTACTCTGCGGCAGCGCGAGGCGGCAATGCGCGTGCAATGTACAACCTAGCTCTATCCTATGCTGAAGGGGAGGGGGGCCTTGCGAGGGATCTGCGCAAGTGGCGCTATTGGCTGACACAAGCTGCTAATTGTGGCCATGCACTCGCCCAGCATGCACTCGGCCAAGAATTACTCAGGGTGCGTTCAGGCATGTTAGTAACACAAGTGCGGCTGTGTTATGAGTAGTAGCAGCGGCAGCCTCAGCAAGTATCCTGTATCAGTTGTGATGTATCCTCCAGTATGAGCGTTGTACAGCAACACCATTGACAGTTGCAAGCAGGGGGGTGACGGCAAGCAGGCTCTGCTGTACCTCAAGCTAGCTGCCAAAGGGGGCTGCGCAGAGGCGGTTGGAGAGCATGACGCGCTCAAGCGCAGGCTGTCGGAGTCAACATGTGCTGACGTAGAGCGACTGGCATTGCGTTGGAGAATAAAAAAGGACAAATGCTGACAAGGAAATGGACAGCAGTGGCGCAACAACTGTATTCGGAAGGGTGCACATATGCATAGCAGTAGTTGCTCCGCAATCGTTTGCTGATCATGTAATAATAGTGCAAATATTGTACAGTAAGTTATAGTAAATCATATTTAAACAAAGGCAGCGTGGGCGCCTACGTGCGTACTTAGTTGAGACAGTCAGCAACAGGTTACCGAACATAGGACTGGGCCAAGCCTCTTACAGATAGTAGACAGAAATGACATCACTATGGGTTGGCGAGCTTGTTGCAGCTCGCACCCATCCAAACCCCACCTGTTCACGCACGGCGAGCGTACTGACCCGGGGGCAACTGCAGCCGTCAGTCATATGTCTGAAATTGTAACTTATTGTAGTAAGTTTAATAGAACAAGGACAAAGGGTCTGGTAGGTTGTTCATGGGTGTTTCATATTGGCATAAGCTCAACTGAGTTAATCACACAAAAAGTTTTCCAAAGTATGTTGTTATACACCATTCACAATGAACGCCGTTAAGATCCCCATATTTACAAGCAGCAAGTGTTTTACCATATCATCATATTACGAGGCATTCTTCTGGGGCTGCTCGAAACCATCAAGAACAGCACAAGCATAATGACGTGTACAAGCACACGTATATCGCATGCAACTATACCAGATGTGCAACTATACCAGATGTGAATAAACAAAATGCGGGGGCAATGGACTATGATAATATCGTAGTATATAGGATTGGACATAACCACAATGCATAAAAGCATGAAGCACAGTGTCTTATATTAAAAATCCCAGTTTAAAACTTCCACAGTGTTGAAACGCATACAGTCAAATTCTAAGATCAGCACTAATCAACTTTGTTAATGTATCCATTGCTTTTCGCTTGTCGAAGCTGCTGCTTATGGTATACAAGTGTGTTTTCACGTGGTTATATGGAGTTGTAACATGAATGAGATGCAACCTTAACCTTATTTATGTTCAGGAAGAAATGATGTCTAGCAAAAAAAACCCCTTGCGAATACGCAAACAATGCAATCGCGACCTTTGCCAGCATAATGTAAATGAAAAATTAACTTTAGCATGACATGTGATATGCAAAGCGAAGGTAGCATACCTTTGCATATTACGATAATCGGCACAGCAATATGCATTGTGCAATGGTATTTATTGCTTTTCCTTCACATCAGCGTAATAACATATTGAAACACTATGTCATGAAGAGTCTGATTATGACACAATTTCTCACAGCGATTTCGCTATAAGTTTAATTTGATTGTGTGAATTGTTAACAGCTTCTTCCACAACTTTTCAAGTTCAATGACTCTGACATGTTAAAGATACTGTTATCGAAGTTATGAAAACCGAGCTACACAACCTTCACCTATGGTGTGCAACTTGCAATGGCATATGGGGAGCGGAGATAACTTACTTCGTGAAAACCATTTGCAGCAAGTATCAACTATTTAGTAATTCTTGGATGAGTCCCAAGGCTCCTCCAAAAAGTAAGGCTCACTCTAGGAAAAGGTTCCTCTCCAAGCCAAAGGAGTCCTTGAAGTGAGGCGCCTTCATGACGATCGGTTTCCCCGTCAGCCCCGCCCTTTCCTAAAGCGGTAACTTCAGCTCCTGTCGCGTCGTTGAGCCCAACAGAACCCATGCGTGCCTCTGGGCTAAGCGGCGCTCAGTGCCTCCTGTTGATGTTGTCGTTGTTGGTGGTAGTAGTAGTGCTGGACGGCCAGGCTGGGAGGCAGCTGGATGGTCGCCGCTGCCGCCCACCCGGGCGTCCTGCTTGTTGCGTTCCGGGGCGTGGACATGGACAAGAGCTTGCGCCGGCGAGGGAACCTTAAGGAGGATTGGCACCAGGTCTGAGAAACAAACAGCAGCACGCCTTGACTTCTGTCCAACTCTTTATGTGTTGGACAGAAGCTGTCAACATGGCTCATTTGACTGCGGTCCGACAGCTGGCTGACATGCATGCCCCCTCTCTCAGGAGGTGCATGACGACAGCAGTTCTTCCAAAGGCAAGCTGCTCAGCAGTGCAACAGCAGGTTAGCAGTTTCTGCTAAGCTCATGCATGATGGACTGAGCTTTTCACACTGCAAAGCATGCCAACTTTCCATGCTGTTTCGCACTGGCTAGTCGTTATACTTGGCAGCTGGAGCTCAGCTGCTTAGCTAGCTGCTGGGCAGGCCTGTGGCAAACAGCCTTTTGCTTCTTGTTTTCCCTCGGCAGCTTCACATGGCACGCAAGCTTGTAGCTAAAGTTGAACGTGGCAACCAGGTCGAAGCTTGCGTACCAATGGTCTATGTTGCTGCACTGTTGCAGGTGTAAAAGCTGGCTCGACTGTCGCCCCGCAGACACTAACGGTAAGATTTTGGCCAAGTAGCTCGTCCGCTTTCAAGGTTTGTGTCTTTGTGACCAAGGAAGCAGTTGTTGTGCCTCTTGGTGCGATTCTGTGTGGGAGTCGGTCATCACAGCTACGGCAGTGTTGTGTTTATGTGTCTGGGTTGTCCTGTCAAGACCGTATGCAAAACATGCTTTTGAAGCATTCGTTGCATACCAGCGGCTGCGTGCATTAAGTCAGCACTGTTACCCAGTATCCTGCATACACATATGCCATATACATGCTCACACCAAACGTGTATCAGCACGTGCTTGCACACGAGCACGCAGCCACGCACCTGGGCATGTGCGTTCACCCCCCACCCAACACGCACGCCGTGCTCGCACCTACATGTGCACACGTGCGCGCGTGCACACACACGCACTTACAATGTGTCATACTCACACAGGACGCTCCCTGTTCTACAAGCAGTGCGCGGCGCGATGGAGATGAGAGGACAGATGACGATGCCTGGAGCTTCTCTGCATGGGCGGACCAGTTGAGCAGAGCGGTCAACGACCTGTTCTCGGGAGAGACGCAATCACCGCATGAAGCACCAAGCGCATCCACCGTGGTAACATCGTCATAACTGTCTAACTTTGCATGTGTCCAACCTAAGGCATTTGACAAGATGTGCTTGAAAGAAAGCACAGAGAGATGTTGTCATTGTGGTTGTCTACGCAGCAATGACTCCTGCACTGATCTTGATTGATTGATGTCGATCATACTGCTAGCAATTACATGCGACCTTCTTTGTGGCTACTTGCCTGGCATGCAGCGGACAGCGCAAGCATCTGTTTACATGCGTGCGCTCAGTGCGAGCCACAAGGTGTTGGCTCGCACTGAGCGCACTCATGTTCTTTCTAGCACACTATGCATGACGATGCTTCACAATTCCCAAAGTCACGTTTGGTCTTCTTAACAGACAACAACAGCTTGTCACTATCATCTGTTAACATCGCACGGTTTTGCAGCCAGACACTGGCCAATGGCAAGGCACATGGCAAGCGCTCGAGTCTCCAATCTCACACAGAAGCCAACTGGTTTCAAGTGACTTGTCAGTTGCAGCTCCCTTAAAGCAGGTACTCTCACTGCAATGCATTGTGAGTCACGCGCACGTGGACATCCGCACAAACCTACAGACACCCATAGACACACGCACGTGCGCGCACGTTCAGTGGGTGCTTACAAAGAAGTTGCAGGCTGAGCACCGATGGGCTGCTAGAATTATGTCACTAGAGCAGAGGCTGGAACAGCGCCAAATACAAGTGAGTAGCGGGCTTCAATAATACTATCTGACACTGGGTGTTTTGAGTAACCAGTCCCAAACATGTAGACTGTTGGAAACGCAGTTGGAAGATGCCAATGGCAGGCTTGCTTGGCTGGAACAAGAGAACAGTCAGCTGCGCAGCGACTGTCCACGCGACCCTGCCAGCGATGCAGCAAATGGGCAGGTACATGAGACTCTATGCATACCTTGTGCTGGTGTCTGGCATGGCTCACATGCATCAAGAACCACACACGCACATGCACAAAGAAATACCAAGCTGCAAGCATATGAGTCCTTGCGCACACGTATGCGTCGCATGCAATGCCACTCAGTCCTGACTATGCTGCATCCACACACTTTGGCTTGCATGCTGTGTCATCAACCCTTTTACCTGAACAGGTTGATGCTTTGCTGGGTGAGAATGCAAGTCTCAAAGTCGAAAACAACAGACTGCAGAGAGAGATAGGCAGGTTGGAGGCGCTCGTGCGCTACCACGAGGCCTTGCTTGAGGCGACACCTACGTCGTCCGCACAACCCCAAATCAGCGCATTCGATGACATGCTCACAGCAATACTGCACCAGTCGGCTGCGGAAGTAACGTATGAAGGGCAGTTCCTTTGACATGTGCACACGCTACTCGCTAAAACCGGTGCACTCTGACAAGTTTCCTTTGCAATTTTATGTTTGTTTATTGTATAGTGCGCTTCTTTCTGGTTTGTTAGTTGTATAGTGCGCAATGATGCGGAACCTGTCTGCTTTACCAGTTACAACTGCAGGTTACAGCATGCTTCACTCTCGTGCACACGCGGGGTTTATGTTTCTTTCCTTGATGCCATCAACACTGCAGCTGGCAACACACGCGTGCTGATATTGAGCAAATGCATGCATGTATGTCTGATGGGGATTGAAGGCAGTAGTCACAGTAGTTACGTGTGGCTAGTGTAGGTAGACCCCGGTGGTAAATAGATATTGCATGATGATGAGCTTCGTGAACAATGCATGTGTCATGCATGTGTCATGTATCATGATCACTTGCTTTTCCCGTACACAGCAAGCAGCATGGCACAGCGTGACAGCATTCTGTGTACTTTGGGCGCTTGTGTATGTACAGAATCCAACGCAATGTGTCTCAGCTTGCAACCACGTGCGCAATTATGACTCGAATAAAAGGGTACCATTTGCTGTGTTCTGATTGACAACTTGACGGGGTGCCAACGTACTCGTGCACCTCGACCACTCACAACTGCAAACGAAAGGGTACATGTGACTGTTACATGCCGTGTGTTACTGTGTGCTTGCGCACACGCGCATGAGTACAAAAAATCGAAGGTGTTAATGCAAGCATGCAGTTTGCAGCCAGCTGTCCTTGCTACATGTCGGGCATGCTCATGCACCAGTCATGGTAGTTGTACTAGCGCAACAACTATGCTCACAACCCACTTTAGTTTCACATATCCAACCACCACCGGGCCACGCACCTATGCTATCACACTACCACTACTCCACCCCGTTAGACATGCATACATGCATTTCAAGTCCGTCACCTGCACGCAGGTGTTTGTGCTTGCAAGTATGCACGTCCGTGCGCATGTGTGTGTGTGTGTGTACGTGTCTTGATATCATACTTGCCCGTGTCCAAGCACAGGAATGGGCATACCCCTCTCGCATCTTCTGTACATACGAGTGCACATGCCGAACACTTAATTGTAAGCCGTCTGCCGAGATGAGCCCAGGCAGCCAGTGGATACGACACAAGATTGTTTGCGTTACCTACGCCGAGCACGTACGTCCCGTTGTTCATCGCAACATGCTCCGCATGTTGACCTGTAAAGCTTCCTAGCCATTCACTTACATGACCTACAACCAAGACTAACACATTTTCGAGTCCTATTATGTCATCAAGCTACGCACGCGCGCGCATAATTGTGTGCTTACTTGCAATGTACACACGTATGCGCACATGCTCAGCGTGCGGAGTTGCTGTATCAAGCTGTGTCATGTGAGCTTGCCCGAGGGTCTTGTTGAAAGGTCGAAACTGGAGGTAGTCCATGTTGGGTCCTGCTGCTGCTGCCCATCACTCCATGCGATTCCTGTCTTGCACTCAACATAATCAGCTAGCCATTGCTGCACATAGTCACATATGAGATACATACCCACAACGCAATTTGCTTGCATCCCATCACAAGCAGTGTCTTTCACCCAGATGAACGCAGTATTTTTGTCATATCTAGGGGCGCGACATTCATTAGTGCCCGGTGACTCTGTACATGCCGTTGAAGATAAGTTCGTCTTTGCAAAAATGCGACTTGTCGATGGCGTAGGTGGCGTGTTGAGATCCTGACCTCTCATGCGTGCTCATGCGTGTGCAGGGTGTTCCAACCACATACACAGTGGCAAGTTGCTGTGTTGGTAACTGTGTACAAAAGAACGAGGGAATTGTGTACGTAGCCCATATGATGGCGCATTCAACCTGCGACAGATTGCCAAGCAACTTTGTGTGATGTGACATTCTTGTAAATAGTATTGTGGAGTGTGACGTGTAGAGAGTATATAGTGGAAAAATGCGCAGAGCATCTGTGTCTACCAGCGTTTCATTTTCATACACTTCTCCAACATGTTGAGCTTTTGTGTGCTTGCACAATATGCTCTCTATCGATGTGCGCGTATGTCACATGTGTGTTTCAAAGAATGCATAATGCACCAAGTGCTTTGCACACCGTGCAATCGCGCTCCCTCGCATGTGCATGCGAGGCTCTCGTAACCAACTGGTCCTATGCGCTCATGGCATTTTAGACTCATGTCCAAGCTTTACTGGCTGCTGCGCTCGGCACACGGCACAGTTTGTCTCAACAATTCTAGTAATGCAGCTGCTCTGCAGCTCAGCAAAACGCATAGCTCGCAACTTACCGCACGGCACCTCTTAACAGCAGTTGCATCAGAGGTGCAATGCTATTGTTACAATTACAATCTTTCGCTGCTATACACTGGTATACGCAGGTGCAGTCATGTTGTCCTGCACGCTTTGCAAACTCATCAGATTTATTGCACACGCGCCAATAGAGGTATGGTGGTGGTCAAGGCCTATACGTTAGATGGCATCCACGTGCTAAATGAGTGCAGACAGCCAGAGGGTCAAACCATAATGGTTGCGCTTATATAAATGGGTCTAGATACTATTTATGTAATGGTACCTGCACTAACCTAAGGATGCCTAATTATCAACATATGTACACGCGTGGTGGGCCCACACTCTCGCCCACACCACTATACACAGCATCAGGGTCCTGCTTGTCTATCATTCACTATCCGTGAAATTTTCACCATTTCTCATGCGTCTACGGGCATCCCGCAGACCTATAATAGCTATGCACGATTCCTCTTTTTCTATGGCCTCGATGTCTTCACGGAGCTTGCGGATGCGCCTACCGAACGGCAAGACATGCTTGCGGTTCCATTTGGCAAACCATTCCGGAATCTCCTTGTTATCTGTTGGTAAGGGCACAAATGGCACATGAGGCTACTACTACTAGTACATGTGCAATCAGTATGCTGCAGGGCCGTATACATTTGCCATATCCCATGCATCATCTCATGCAGATCTCATGCAAACTTTGAATCACTGTTCTCACTCCAAGAGCATGTATAATGCGTGGGCACAAGGGCACTGACCTGCATCCTGTTGACTTTTGTTAAAGGCGTCATTGTAGGCGTCATTATTGTTGGATGCCTAACATGCCAATCCACGACCCTTGGAGTGTGTACTTAGCGAAGTAAAGATTGCATTGGCATGCAAAGTGCGTATGTGTGTGTGGATGCTTGTGAAGCGCCGATCGATGCTTGGATTGGATGCACAGTGAGTGAACGAGTTGTCAGCTATCGATGCTGCGAAAGCTGAAGCTGCCAAGCAGCTTCATGCGCCAAGTGTAGACATCTGCTGCGGCAGCGCTGGTAGTTGCCGCCGCCTCAAAGCTCTTCTGCATGCAGCTGGGGTGAGACGCTTGGATGTGGAGAGACATATGCAAGCCAATAACTGCAATAGGACAAAGAGAGACTTGGAGTAACCCAAACACACAAGATTAATACATATGACAGGCCAGCACAGAAGAGAGAGCCAAAAGCTTGCCTTACACTCACCGCGCAGCAGCTAAAGGGGGCAAGAAAGCCCGTTTCTCCTTGCTCTTGTCCTACTCCTCCTCCTTCTCCTCCGCCAGCCGCTCAGCTGCACCACGCCGCGCAGTGCAATGCAGCCTAGGCACGCTAAAAGCTAGAGTTTCACACTTTGAGCCGCGCAAGAGCGCCGGTAGGATGGATGCTTGTTCTCGTGTGTCGCATTGTAGAGTACACCGTTTAATAAACACACAGAGCATCTGTGTCTAGCAATGTTGTTATTCTCACATCATGTGCTCCGAATAGTTGTTGCTGTTGAGCTAGCGCTACACTACGTGCTCTCTATCCATGCGCATGTGTGTGCCCATGCATGCGTGCGTGTCTTGTGCGCGTAGCACATGATCCTATACGCTGTTTGCACTCTGCACTAATGTGTAACTGGCAATCTATGCAATTACAATTGTGTTGTACTTTCCTGTAAATGAGCCATGACCTAATTTCATAACACCATCTATGGCACAAGCAGTCACAAAAGCTTGCGGTAAACTTTGCACTATTACGTGCAGATCACAGTCACTTGTACTTCTGCAAGCTTGGTCACAACAGCGCACACACCAGTGCTGTAAACCACCATCCAGCATGCTATAAAGGTGTCAGGGGGACAGATGCCGTGACAAGCACTGCTTTAAGCAGCAGACTATCCGGGCTGAATCACAACAGAAGCAAGACTTAATTTGCTAAAAATGAGCCCGACAGTGTCGTGACACTTCTTTGTTGTCACACAAACCCACCCATGTACAATGCAAAGTAGCGAGAAAGAGACGGTGATTTACACAAGCATTGCACCCCTGATGCTTGTGTTGAGGTTGTGAGCCTGATCTGAACTCAAGAGCAGCTGCAGTACCGGTGTGCACTGAGCATGCAGCAGTCTACACAAGCCACATCAAAGTCTACACCGCGCTGCTCAAAGCAATGTACAGGAGCTCAGCTTACAAAAAGCAAGCATAACCCACGAGCCGCAGGCATCTTTATTGGTTGTACATGAAGTCTTCACTTGTAGACCATGTCTTGTTTGGGTGGCACAACAAGCTCCGCATTCTTCTGTTGTTGCAGTTTAGCGATGGCGAGCTCTACGTGAGCCCCGCGCAGCTTCAGCTCGCGTGCGTCCTGGCACACCGCACAGGGGCCGCACAGGTAGTACGCGCAGAAGTCGTTGGTGGCGCTGCCGGGAAGGCCGTACTTGGCACGCAGCTTCTGACGGTAATGGCAGGCGTACAGCGCCGCCAATGGCACACGAGGAATGCCAATGCCCGCCCCTATCATGTCACTGCAAGCATACACACGCATGTGAAACACGTCACGTTTTGCTAGATAACAACAACGTGTGTGACGTGTGTGCGCTTATTTGTTGGGCGGTACCAACTCACAGGTGCTGCATTAAGACTCTTGCACTTTCTCCTCTCACATGGACCCGTTGATGCTGATAATACAGCGTGCACAACCAGCACAACATACACGCAACATGCACACGAGCAGCGCATTACCCTAGTACGGAGAGGCCGCACAGGGCGGAGCCTGCGAGTGCGGGGTGGGTCGAGTCGAGCATCTCGGCGTTGCGGCCAAATTGGATGCATGGGAAAAATGCTGTGAGGAAGCAGGGGCCGTATCCGTCCGCGCGGCAGTCAAATAGACCTGTACGGCCAAGAAAAACAAGATCATTGTTGCGGGTTTGCGCACCACTGCTGGCCTTTACAGCTGCAATATTTAACACTGGCTGGCGCAATTGTAGACTGTAGGCTGGTTATGTGCATACGAGCGCGCTCGTCACAGGTCAGGTCGGTGTCCTTGTGCATGTGCACATGTGCGTGTGAACATGAGCGTGCCTGCGTGCGTGCGAATGTGCGTCTAGCCATGAAGTGGTGTCTGCTGTTTGTGCACTGTCAAATCAACACCAACGTCTGGACTAGATGGCTAGAATTGTAACTGCAGACAGCCTCAACGCAAGCGAACATCCAAGCAAGCAAGCAAGCCTAAGCAGCATCTCAAACACCAACTATGTGGCACACATCGGCCATACCTGTTGACCAGACGCCGTACGGAGCGGCGGTGACCCCGTTCTTCAGGGCTTCCGTCACATCCAGCAGCGGCTCCATCGCCGCCGCCGCCGCGTCCGTGGGCTTCTCCACAGTCTGGCCCCCCACCATCCAAACGTCGGGCTGCGCCTGCTTCACGTCCATGGCCGCCTTCTCCTCCGCCTCCGCCTCCTCCTCCTTGTCCCTGCCGCTGGCTTGCGCAGCAAAGACTACTACTGACGAGCGCACGCTGAGCTGATGGCACGTCACTGATGGCGCGTGCGGGAACTCGTGACGTTATACCTGTGAGAGCGGCTTCCCCTTTCCACATTATGAGACTCGCCCTCAGCGTAAGAATACAACCTGATTTGGTCATGAAACACAAGATGACCGAGCGTTTTACGGCCAATAGGTGGGTTGAGAGATTGAGATTGAGAGACTACTTTCAAACGTCAAGCGCGTGAAGCAAAGGCTTGCAACTGAAGGTGAGAGTACTCTTGTGATGAGAAAACACCTCAATTTTAACACAAATTGTGTTCACTACTTTCGTATGATACAATTGTCAAGCAACAATCATGTTATAATTACGATAACATAACGTGTTGTGCGTTTCTCATGTTGCGAATTAGCATGCTCATACTGACTTTCATGTATAAGCAAACACCCACACTTGCATAACCGGTTTTGCAATGGCACTGCAGAATTTGCATTTTGTTACCAATGTGTAATTGATGCGAGACGTCACTTTCCTGATGGTAAAAACCCATCAGCAGGCAAGCAATTGGGAACGGTGATAATCGTAATACTCATTGACACGCATAAGTTACCGCTTGTTCATAGGTTAGGGGCAGGTGGAAGGGGGGG
>RHPI01000732.1:201619-271750 GCA_009103225.1 Chlorokybus atmophyticus
TTTCTTGTTAATAGCTGCTTTGGCAAATCACAGGAGTATGTTAGGCAGTATGTTAAGCAGTTACCCCGGGTACCAGTTAGCGTTAGTTGGACGCTGACCATGGTACCCCCCCACTGTGCGGCGTGGCACGCCGCCCATGATGACCGACGCGGCGTCTCTGCACTCCCCCACACATCCACACTGCGTCCAGCCATGTTCACACCCGCCGCCAGCGCCGCGTTCATCGTTCGTTTTGATCGTTGAATCGTACATGTTAGGCTTGAGCGCACCAAAGCAATTTTGACTACATAGGAATAAGTTGTGCTTCATGTTGCGTCACGCAGACACGGTGTCTGTGACGCATATGACAGCCCGGTTCAAGGCATGTTGTGTGCTTGCAGCACCAAGGCAACAATGCTGCAATGCCTAAAGACTAAGCTCCCCGCTATCATGAAAGTGTGCAGTGCATATGTGGCGTTATACAAAGCCACACACGCACTGCACACTTTCATGATAGGCGCCACTACTGCGTGCATGGAGCCCTCTCATGTATTGCACGAAGATGTGCCAGCAGTTGTGGTACATCTTTGCTTTGCTTTGCATAGGAGTCCAACCTGGTCCATCTTATAATAAGTGCTAATTGCATTGTTGCGCGCATACCAGAGGTTTGCAGTGATTGCTATATACTTTGGCGCAGCACCAAATAATCACATGGGGCCACGTGCTCACTCTCCACTGCGACCTACCTGATGTCGAAGCTGGACATGGATGCATGTGACATGCATGCGTCTACAAGTACTTGCAAGGTGGCTCAAGTACATGTGCAATGCACCTAAGCAAAGCCACAGACGGCAGTGCCATAGTGGGAAATAACAGGACAGGCAGCCATTTGGAGCAACTGCACGACGACACATGTACACGACCATGTACAAGGAGTGAATACATGTGCACACGTGTGCTGGAAAGCATAGTATACAGTGTTTGGACATGTTGCGAGCACAACGCTTAATGCTGCCAGACAAGAGCACAGTATGCGAAGAGCAGAGCGGTAACAAGCGCATGGATCTGCCCTTTAGCCACCTTTATCGCCTTTGTGTGCCAACAATGTGGAGGCATCTGGCATTGGCCTCGCTGCATGAACAGCAAGAAGGGGATGGTACCCGCAACAGCGTTACATAACGAGCAAGCTCCCAACAACTACCGATGTGTCGGTGAAGGTTGAACTGACCAAATTGATTCTCAAAGCAATAGGAATACAGGAGAGGACCACTGAGTTGGCTCGGTGGGAGGTGTGACAGCAAAAGGGTACTCAGCTGTACGGGAAGGTGACATACACGCAACAAGGCAGCGTATTGACAAGCTCTGGCAGAGCCAGGTAAGACAGGCAGACTGGTGGGTTATATGTTAAGCGCAACTTGATCTCAAGGATTGGTATACTGCAAGAGGAGGAGACAAAGAGAGCAACATCATGACGAACCCTCATTAACCACTAGCAAATTGATGGCTTGCGCCATCAAGCTGTTAGCATTTCACCACGTACTCCCCTTTACTAGTGAACGTCACCCAGGCGAACCACCCGCCCTGTTTCTTCCATGTCTTGAAGCAGTCAAAGCCTTGATGCACAAAAGCAATGCGGACTTCTTGCGATGCTGCATGTGGCAATGAGAGAGAGACCCGGCGCAAGATCTTGCGACCAGAAGTAATGATAGGGCACTTGTTGTCATCGCCATGGAGGTACATAAAAGTTGCCTTGCACGTTTCTGTGGCAACTAACATTTTGCGAATGCTGGGCTCAGCAAACAGTGTGTTGGCAAAAGGAGGGCGCGCAAACATTAGCGCGGGATGCAGCATCGCCACTGGTAGGCCCCCCTCGCAGGCCTCCTCTGCTCATCAGTGACATTGGGAAGAGCATCAATGGCAGCAAAGGGAATGGGAGTTGGGACGCGTGACAAGAAGAACATGTCTTGTCTTCCGCAGCGACGCTCAACTCGTGTGCGTTGTGCTTTGTGATGGAGTCCGAGCTGAAGCAACCGTCTCGCTTGTTTCTCAAGACCAGCTCCAAACTTGGCGTGGAGTCTGCAACCACCTATACAGAGCCCAGCACATGGAGCCGTTGCGTGTAAACGCTGCTGGGCACGGATAGTGGTGCGACATCCTCCACGTTGCTGCTGATTTCGCTGTTTGCACTGCTGAAATCCATGCACTTCTGCGCAAGCCTCCTGCTGGAGAACAAGACTGGCTGAAACCTTGCCAGATACTGCACGTCAGATCAAGCATGTCAACAAAGCCTGACAGTTCACGCGTTACACGACATGCTCACTAACAAGGATACGAGCAAACCTTACCATTGCATGCAGCCACTTGTCGAGATCATGGGGATTGCCCGTCCCAGCACTCTTGAGCACTTCAGCGGTAAAGTTGTACAGCTCCTTCACCAGCGCGTAGTCTTCTTTTGTACACAGCACCTCAATACCCTTGTGGCCATATCTCTGCCGCATGCACACGGTCTCACCCGCTCCCCGCATGGCCATCTGACGCAGATCGCTAGAAGCGCGCGCGTTTGTCATGTACAGCAATGCATGCGTCAACACTCTTTGAGACGATCGCACGGACACGCACCATTTCAACACTCGAGCCCCAACATGACAACCGGTCTTTCAAGACCGCATGTCCACCCACTGAATGGCTTCACCAACTGACACTTTACTGGTTTGTGTTGGTTGCACGGAAATGTCACTCCATGGCTCCCGCTTGCTCGCTTTGAATTGAACACCCGTTGCTGACACCACCAAACAAATAGCACTCTTCAAAAACGCAGCAACGAAGTCACCAATGTTGTAGTTGTTGACGCGTTCCACAGCATTGATGAATGGTGTCACGCTGATCTGCATGAGGCGGCCAAGCTTTGCACGCGACTGCATGTTGTGCACCAGGCCTTGCTCGTCAGATTGGCGATGAGCTTTGCGTGGCGTGCTGTGCGTAGCAATTTCATCTTTGCAAATCTCTGCAGAAATGCTTGGCCCTGCAAGTGAGAAGTACAAGTCAATTACAATTGCAATTCAATAAAGATGCACAAGTGTCACAAACACCAAGCCTGGCGCACACGCATGCACACATAGACATGACAATAACCCTTCACTTGCTGACCTTGGTGCTCTGCACGCCGTACATGGTCTCTGCGTTCATGTCAATCTCATTCAAGTGTGGCCCAGCGGGCTCAGGCGGGCAGCGCAAAGCCGCGCATGTAGCGTAACCACGTTGTTCCAATAACTGGGGATCCGCGATGATGGCCCTAAAACCGCATGTCCACATCCAATGCAACATAACAGTCGTCATGTGTGTTGCACTTATCTGCACAAGGGATCGGATGCCAGAAACTTTCAGCAGGGTGCGCGGTGCCATGCCTGGACCAACAGCACCTATCATGCAGTACAGTGCCTGCTCGCGTTTGGTAACTTGACAAAACCAATTGCCAGGTGGTTGCACTTCGCTGACATCTGCATGGGCTGGATTGTCCACATTGACAGAGGATGTCCAGACAGCGTCCGCCTCGTCAAGAACCAACACAACCTGCGTGCAATCCTGCTTGTGCAGGAACTGCGCCAGCTTCTCCAGGGGGGCTGGCTGCCTTGGATGGGATCAGAACAAGCCGCTTGCCACAACTGAAGTCGCTGATGCAGCTGGTCATAACTTCCCAGTCACTTTGTCTACCGGTGAGGTATGCCACCCTCATATACGGCTTCAGCAGGTTTTCAAGGTTGGTCCTCAACGTGCTGACATCTTGATACATGTCGCCAACTGCCAACACAACTGGCTTGCGCATAAAGGACGCTGACAGCGCAACTCCAGCAGCAAATGCGGTTTTGTTGCTCTGTTCTGTTGACATTACCACATGAGAACCTGGGTTCTCCACACACCTGCACATCATGACATGTTCAGAAGAACAGAATTCAAAGTGGATTAAGCTTTCAAAGCATGCTTCTACAAGCCTTGCTAGCATGCATATCATGTTGCTGGCTGTGCCTATGTATTCCTTCACCTCGGGAAGTGATATTTTTGAAGTTGATCAGGCTTTCCAAGCTTGTCCTTGACTTGCGGTGAACAACTTCACCTGTCAATGCAGCATGAAGCTGCCTGAAGGCGTCCTGTGTCATGGCTTCATGCATCGATAACAGTGCTGGATTCTTGTTGGCATCCAACACGTAGCAGTCTTCAGGTCTGCTGTCCGCAGGCTCAGCGTCTGCCTCATCATCAACGACGTCATCGGCAACATCACTACCCTGAACGTCGCTTTCCGTGTACCTGCCAACCTCGCCAATTGTGTCCTCTTCTGACGCGGTGTCGTCATCCCATGTGGTAGCTTCAGAATCTTGTTCAGATTCCTGTTCACTTGGCACCGCAGGCAGATCTGGTGTTTATGATCTGCGCTGAGGTGGAACTGCATTGCCAGCTGACGCCCATCGGTTGTGGCGTTGCTGCAACAACATCTGGGGGCTGCCAAAGACAGATCACACTTGGTCATGCTGGACTTGTTGCTGGATATGCAATGCTGATGCATGTTTGACAGTTCCGGTGTACCTTTTCAAGGTCGCTGATCTCCTTCTGCAGCTGACGAATCAACTCCTCTCTTTTGCTTATCTCATAATCTGATCACAAACGAGCCAATGGGTTATTTGGGTAAGGCTTGTGCCACAACAAAGCAGCAGTGCTGCAATGCAAAGTCACAAATGATGATGATCAGATTGAGGTAGTAGCTTGCTTTTAGATGAGTATCTCCCTCCGTTCACATGCGCATATTGCAGTCACAACCATAGCAACAGCAACAAGATTGACAGCAACGGCAATCGCAACCACATTAACAACAACGACACCACCACACATAAATAAGCAATTGCAGGCACCACTACGATACCAGTGCTTGCATGTTCGATTGCATGCACAAGCGCACACAGAAGTTTGTGTGTTGCACACCTGAATTCACAGCAGGCTTGGCCTCCTCCGTCTCCGTCTCCGTTTCTGTCTTCTCGTCCTCCTCCGCCTCCTTCACCTGCCCATGTCCACCATGGTTGCCAGGCAGGCTGTACTGCCTCATGTAGGCCAACGCTCCCGGCACGCTCGCACGCTGTACTGGCCTGTGTGGCTTAGGCCGCCTGTCTCCGCCCAAGGGCTGGTACACAGGTTGCATGCTTTCCCTCTTGTTGTTGTTGTTGTTGTTGTCGTTGTTGCGGCGCCTCTTTGGGTAGACAAACTTCATGAAGGCCGCAGGCAGCCCCGCGTCCTTCTCCCTCTGAGTCCAATCCCCTGGCCGCTTCATGCTACTATGGGGGTTATTGCTAGCTCCGGTAACACTGCCAGTATGCTAGCAGTACTTGCAACAAAAGCACCGCCTCAACAAAAGACAAAACACAGATGCCACTGAGCAGGCAGCACACAGCGCTACAACACCTTGGTTGCTTACTCCGGGCTACGTACCGTTGTATAGAATACACAAGTACAGATGGTGAGTCTGCTGCAATTGAGCAACGACGGACGTCTGCTTGCACTGCTTGACAAGCAATGATACGTGCACATTAATGCAGCCTTGACGATGACAATGTGCGTTAGAGTTTGAACCACTACATATGTCACTGCATATGATGTGACGTCGGTGTTGTCAGTCTGTTGTCAGTCTGTATGCTGTAGTTGGTGCTTGCTTGCAGACAGGCAGGCAGCTGGCTTTCGCTTTACATCCTGTATAACATGCAGCTCACCTTAACAATCATGATGTTGGCACTGGCCGCCGCTGCCGCTCGCCCAGTTGGCTGGCTCCGCGAAGGTATACCTTCCTTACTCAACAGTAAGCGGTGGCAATCAGCCCGCAGCTACAAGGCGGGTACGTGCCACACAGCACCGGCAGTTTGTGAGGTAGCAGTACGCCGCTGCTGAGCAGGCAAGAGCAAGGGAGGCCTACTTACTGCTGGCCTCTCTCTCATATTGCTTGTCTGTGCATGCACACCTCCCACAGGATCAGGAGTACAAGTGAGTACGCGCAGCCCGTGAGGAAAGAGTAATGATGCACTGACAAAAGGCCTGCTGCTTGCATGTCTATCTGGATGCTACACAAAGCCTGAACATTAGTCATTTGCTAAAATTTGTGTACATTACCTCATCCGCTTCCTTACCCTCCTGATCTGCGCCTCTCCCTTAATCGAGACCAGCTAAGAAGAAACAACTCCAGGCGCAGCACGCCGGAAATGCGCACTCGCACCCGTTTGGTCACTTAAGCCCAGAGAAACTGGGACGCGTCTGTATGCAAGAGTCTCTGCAGCAGTGCAAAGCCTTGCTGCATGTGCCATGCCGCAGGGGAGCTTAGCATCTCCTTCTGGCAATTTTTGTTGCACACATAGTTGGATACTTGAAGGCTGTTCACTGGCACGGGGCCTGATGTCCATCGTGTAACTGTCTACAGGCCTGCACAAGTCATGCTTCGCTTGTTTGTCTGCATTGCTGGGTATTGTCATTGACCACAATGAAGGCGCTTGCTCAAGACATGATGCACAGGAAAAGCATGCTAGCTCCATATCACGCTCTCAACTATGACGCCGCTTGGCATCCGAAAGAATCCTTTCTGCTGTCAACTTAGCACCAATCAAGACCAGAGGCACACCATTGCCCGGTCGTGTTGATGCACCAACAAAATACAGTCCCTGCACCAAGGTGTAGTCAGCAAAGCGCAACGGCTCCTCACACAGAGTGAAACTGACCGGCCTGTAAACACAATGCATGCACCTGCATGGATGTGTCTGCAACAGGGGGGCGGAAATGTGCCAGTTGGAAGAAGCCATGAGCAAGTCCGAATGCTGCGCCATGCTGCAGATTATACCTGCACAACCACACAATTTCTATGTGTGTTGCGTAAGCTCCTACTATGTGCTTTATGACGGTGCAGCCAGCAAGACAGCCAGGCATCGGCAGCAAACTCCACGGCCAAATGACAGGGCCATAGTCAAACAAGGCCTGCAATCGAGCCGACTTACATGTCTTGCCAGTTTGTTGGCGTGTAGACAAACTCATTTGTCATGTGCGAGCTGATGTCACCAACACCAGCCTCCTTGAAACGCCTGATCACTGCCACTCGTGCAGCCGACACCAGCTCTACAGGGAGAGTGTAAGATCAGTTCGCTGTACGTACGCATCCGCAACACCCATCACCAACCTGCATCTACATCAGGCGTGCCAGCTATGCGTTGGTTCTGCAGATTCGCCACAGGCACAAGCACAGTGATGGCGTCGCAGCCTGCGAAATGAGCACAATGTCTCAGTGCTGACATGGCGCAAGCAAGTACATTACACAGTCTGTGCTTTTCCAGGTGACACAGCTGGGTTCATACCAACAGCGTCGCAATGCGCAAATACTTGGCACTGGGTGTTCACCTGCAGGAGCGGCAGTTGGATCAGTGCGTGCAGGGGCGTGAACGTAGAAGTTGGGTCTTTCACACAGGCTGCGTGGGTCTGATGCTCTGTTCCAGCTCTTCTCATACTCGTCTGAGAGGAAGATAGAGTGGTGTAGCAGGCCATCTAACCTGACATCTAAGGCCCTGTGCGTACAGTGTGCAATCTCACCACCGCTTACATCTTTAAGGTGACGTGCAAAATTTCGACTTCACAAACGGTGAATCATGTTCCCAACTGGAGGCATTGTGACGACAGATGGCAGCTAACACATGAGGCACATTGCACTTGCCAATTGAAGCTAATGATGCTGGCAGAGTACTCCAGGCCTTGAAGGCGACTTGCCTTCGCTGCTGCTCCATCAATAAGCTTGTCATAAGCATACCTGCAGTAGGCCGCTCGTAAGTTGGCAAACAGCCACGACCTGCATACTCATGTATATATGACGGACCGCAAAATACAACACAGCTTGTGTACAGCACTTACGGTACATCAGCATTTGTGACAACAACGTCAGAAGCAATGCGCCTGCCATCCGCAAGTGTCACACCCGTCACGCAGTTGCCTTCAATGTCTGCAGTCGCCAACAAGTTGTGTTTTCAAGCATTAACATCACAAACAACAAACTACTTATACCTATGCGCACAACCTCTGCACCGCGTTCCACGCTAACGCCTACAGTTTGGATGGATTGCAGCAGAGCATCGCGCACTGCGCCAAAGCCGCCAAGTGGGTAGTGAATACCGTCGATTAACTCTGTTGCTGCTAAGAGACTGCAGCAAAATTGCGGTAGTTATGCATGTGGGCAAGCAAGAACGCCTGCCACCTCCATGCGCAAAAGATACCCACAGCCGAAACCCAGACTCACAAGTAGCATCAACCACCCGACTACATAGTGAGGGCCAATCTCTGTGCTTGAGTTGCTACCTGAACACGCCAGGGGCATTGTAGGGGCTGAGACCAACATACAGGTCTTGGAAGGTGAAGAGCGCGCGCAGCCGAGGATCCTTGAAGTAGTTACCGACTTGCGCATGGTGCTGCCCCAGCAGCTCCAATGGACTCAACCTGGCATGACCATGGACTATTACTGATGGTGTCCAGCATAATGTTATTCTTATTGTTATTCAAACTCACACAAGCTAGCACAAGATAACAGCCGAGAGAAGTTGTTGGCAATGCAAAGCAATGATGTCAAGCACCTCATTTGCAGTACCTTTTCAGTAGAGGTAGCAGACGGAAGGGGTTCAGGTAATCCATGATTGACGTGAAGTCGCGCTCAATGAAGTTTGCCAGCCCCGCGTCCAGAGCTTCCTTGTATGTAACAGTATCAATGGAAACGCCAGCAATCACATGAAATAGGCAGTGCTGGTTGACCGCATATCAAATCAGCAAGCTATGTTTTACATGCGCACCTTCGCAGCAGACAAAAACCGCAGATAAGCAGCGGAGGCGCCTGGTTCAAACCTCTCAAGCTGCCTTGACATCTCAGCAACATCGGATGTGAGGTCGATGCTGGTGGGTTCTTGTCCAGCGAAGAACACGCGATATGCCGCAGGTTGAACGCGTTTGATGGCCACTTTTCCATCCAGAGACTCGCCCAACGCCTCAAAAGCCTCCCTGTACTTGTCTGGGAGCAGCAATAGACTTGGACCTGTATCGAATCGATACCCGGGTGGAGACTCCACTGACTGCATGCGCCCTCCAACCTTTTGAAGACACACATATGTGCAAACGATTGCACGTGCGGTGTGCCAGCTAGCAATGAAACAGAGCTTGCACGAGACGCTGCTCCAAAGCAATGCCTCTAGCGACTCCAAGCAAGATAATGAGAAGATTCTACCAACGCACAATGGAATGGATGTATGCAACTGCTTGCAAACCGTCGCGCAATTCGCTGCACGTGAGCGCAGCAACTTATGGCATCAACTACTGGTCAATGCTGCACGTACCTGTTCGTTCTTTTCAAACACAGTCACCTTAAAACCAGCACGCGCCAGTCTCCCAGCGACTGCGAGTCCGCCCACGCCGCCGCCAATGACGACAGCACGCGTGCTGTGAGCTTGACAGCATGTCGTGCGACCAACGACCAAACTTTTTGGTCTCCTAGCAGCGTTTTGAAAAGTTGATAGTAATGGCAGGGTCAGCCGCAGCGCCAATGGTGTAGTGCTTGCCATGAAGCTGCTCAGGGGCTGGCGCTAGTCTGGGCAACAAGCAGCACAGAGGAGCTTGACATATGCACTGCTTACTTCCTTGACAACTTGACGCAAGATTTCAATGTCAACAGCAATCTAGGTAGACGACTAAGCACAACCCTGAATGCAAGAGCAGTGTGCGTTTGCGTACTTGCATGTGCAGGCTTTGGTCAAGTTCTTGCATGTAATCAAGCAGCGGCTGAATACAGGAAGCAAGTCGGCAGGTAAGGCACAACGTGTTCAGCATGTCCTGTTACAAGCGCTTGCTTGTATAGTCTAGAGCAAAACAGCTCCGCCTTGCAAAACATACCACCAGACCAGTCAAGCGCCATACAGGCTGTGCAGCGACGTGCAAGCTGAAGCAAGCGCCGCAGACGCCGTCTGCCAAACGGTGACGTAACGCAGTGACGCAACTCGCGCTTTCCCGTTACGCCTGCCGTTAGGTGAGACATGTACGTTAGCTGCTCCGTGAACAATCAGGGCCTTTGTACAACTACAAACGGCAGGCTGATAATGACATACTCTAAATTACGCTTTGGAGCAGCGGCGGCAGCCTGCGGCGGCATAGCTGGCGGTGCAGGTGGCGGGGTCGACGGCGTTGCTCTGTCGTGGGCAGCTTTGCTTTGCAGACAGCATCGTGGAGAGAAGTACAGTGCACTGGGCTCATAGTCCTGTGACGCCGGGATCTGCAGGAGAAAACCTTTTGCGGAGCTGTGGTGCGCTATCTGTCGTGAAGGTGGAGGCTGCTAGGGTCTCAGCCGCTCCTGCTCCTCGGCCGCCTACTGGCCGAGGAGCACGCATGGAGCTGAACATAGTTAGGATTATGCCTGAACGTGCTATCGGTGTAGACGCCGTAGCGGACGTTCTAGAGGCGGGTCCTCCCAGCCCCATGGAGTACGGAGAGCTGTATGCTAGCATTCCGCTGGACCCGTCTGTGCGCTATTCCAAGTGAGTAGTGTGTGCATGGTTTTCTTGACGCAAAACGTCATGAACAAGAGAAAGTTACAGGGCGGTCAGCAAGCTTTGGGGAACGGTATGCAACTTGTTTATTGTCACTAATAAGTTCATTTGACTGCCTGCACGCTGCAGTATTTTGACTACACCAGTTGTGCACTGTGCATTTTTCTTGTTAATAGCTGCTTTGGCAAATCACAGGAGTATGTTAGGCAGTATGTTAAGCAGTTACCCCGGGTACCAGTTAGCGTTAGTTGGACGCTGACCATGGTAAAGAGTAGTCATGCAGTTGGCTACATTCTGTTGGTTTGAAGGTATGCCTGGCATACAGCACATATGGCATCCTCTTAACGTTAAACATGTTCTCAGGTTGCACCACGAGATACTGGCCCTATGTGAGAGGTTGCGCCCCACTAAGGATGAGCTGGAAAGGCGAGTTCAAGCTTTTCATGCAGTTCGTGCAACTGCAAGGGAGTTGTGGCCAACTGCACAGGTATGATGACGTTCACGATTGTTGACTCCTGACAGCTGGAGTATGCCTATGTTCAATGTTGCTCAGTTTCTCGCGCTACTTGTAGCGCTCAAGTTAATCTGCTATTCATTACGATGCTCAGTGTTTTGCAACTCGTTGCTGTGCTGCTCCCCCTCCGCATAAGGTTGTAGCCACAGCTCGCATAACAATTACGTACACATCCACTCATGTTCACCAAGGTGTCAGTTGCGTACTTCACATTCGCTGATTTGCACAGCTTGCAGTAGATGGACATGCGCGTTTATTTGGAAGCTCTTTGATAGCGCTTATTTGCAGGTGTCACTGTTCGGGTCGTGCGCGACTGGTTTGGATGTACCTGGCAGTGACATTGATATCGCCATTCTGCACGAAGATGAGCCCAGCACCAGCACTAGCTCTGCGCCCAGCAACCCACGCAGTGCTTTTCGGGACGGTGGAGAGGGATCCTCAAGGGGCCGCAAGGCTGCTGCACCTGCTGTAAAACGCCAGTTGAACTTGTTGACTGCTGCGCTGAAGAAGCGGGGTTTGTTGCGGGAAGTTGAAAAAATAGCCCATGCCAAGGTATGTTTACATGATGATGATTACCCTCCCTCCCCCCCCCGCCGCGCGCACGGGGGGGCGACAGTACACACAGCCAACACACAACAGCCAAGGCGTCCCTACTGCAGTACTATGTTGGCATCATCATGTTCGTGTAAGGTGATACGAAGTTAGCAGCTGTGATGTTGACACTAAGCTGGGTGCAGGTGCCATTGTTGAAGTGTGTGCAAAAAAATGGAGTTATATGCGACATTGCCTTCAATGCCAACAACGGCCCACTTGCTGTGCCTTTTGTTCGTGAGCAATTACGGCGGTACATGTTCTTGCGGCCACTGCTGGTTGTCTTGAAACTATTTTTGGACGAAAGAGGCTTGAACCGCGTGTTCACTGGTGGAGTGGGAAGCTACTGCTTGTTGAACATGGTGATTAGTCACCTTCAGGTGCGTATCTTGTTGTGGCATTATGCCCTTGAATCTTGTGCATGAAAGTGATGCTTGGGCTACTTGCAGATGGTGGCCGCAGCCAAAATCAGTGATTTGGGCTACTTGTTGATGGGCTTTCTTGAGCGCTACGGCAGAAGGTTTGACTATAACAGTGCAACGATTTCCATAAGGGCTGCCTGCTACTTTTCCAAGGTATATGTTTGGCTTCTTGTTTCGCTTCTTGTATTGACTTTGTTAGCTGCGTGCTGGCTACCATCAGGGCAACTGGACACACATGCACTGAGACTCCCACTCTGTCTGCAGGCAAAGCTTGGTTGGCTGGATAACAACCGGCCAGACCTGTTGAGTGTGGAGGACCCACAGGCCCCTGGTGAGTTGGCGATCCACAGTAGCAGTGCACGTACTGAACCACTTCGGTAGTGTGGTTTGTGGCTCACTGATTGTTGCTTTTCAGATGTGGACATTGGAAAGGGCTCGTTCAAGATAAATGTTGTCCGCGATGCCTTTGACCAGGCTTACATGGCACTGCACAGAGTCGGCAATTGCTTCATGGAAGGCAGCGTCTTATGTCACATGCTGAAGGTATGTCAAAGTGTGTACTGTACAACTTGCATGCCCAGGGTTGTCATGCGCATGCATGTGAGAAGGCTGTTTTGCGCCGCGAGCATTCTATAACTTGGTTGAACTTGTGTTGTACCCACATTGCCCGGGCACCTTGTCAAGTTGTTGATTATTGTTGCATACGGCCAGGTTGAGCGAGCAGTTCAGCGGCTACCACCCGAGTTGGTGCGCCTTGATTCCAGCGTCTTTGGCAAGAACAAGAAGCGGCCGCACCCAGCCGACACCAGCCCGAACGCGGCAGGTCAACCTCCAGCTAAACGCCGGAAGAAAGGCAAGGGGGCTGCAGCAGGGCCCAAGCATGTGGAGAATGGCATCAAAGTAGGGAAGAAGAAGAAGCACAAGCAGCAGCAAAAGCAGCAGCGAGCCGGACAGCTACAGCATTGGCCGCGTTCGACAGAGCCAGAGCGCATTTTGCCAGAATGGGAGGGTCGTGCGGGGGCCAAGTTCACCATGGGAAGTGGGGGAGGCGCCGGTGTTGGGAAGCAGAAGAAACCCAAGAAGCGACGAGCTATGACTCGCAGTCAGAAGAAGGCGCAGCGCAGCACACATGAGTTCAAGGGCAGGTCACCAGCACGCGACCACGGCAAGCAATTGCTTGTTGCGTTTCATGACCTGTAGCCCCTCTACCAGTACTAGTCTTATCCGTCAGTAGTACCTGCTAGTATTACAACTAGTCCAACATTCTTTGGCCTCAGCGCCAGTGCTGCTATACATTCTTGCCATTGAGTGGTGCCTGCTCCCTGTATGTCTTACATCTTGTGGCAGTCAGCTGCAGTGTTGCTGCGCAGGTCCACGGAAGCAAGTAACCCATAGCAGACAACCCCAGTCGAGGCCATCGCGCTCGCACATGTCTGGCAGGGGCAGGAAGCACGCTACCACAGCTGGCACCAGCTCAAGCCTAACTGCCAACTCGCGGGTGGCAACCCAGCGACAGAATGTCAAATACAACAAACAGCAAGTGACTGATGTGAAGTTGCAGCGTGTGAAAAGAAAAGACATCAATGGCAGCAACGACCATCACGGTCAGAAAGCACAACTCCGGTGGTCAAGCATGCTTCTGGCGTGGCCTTGAAAGCCGCTGGCAAGGGAAAAGCCAAGAGCCATAAAGTATACAAAACAAGCAGATATCAACGCAGCGGACAGTGCAAATGCAGAGCATCCAAAGTTCATGGCAAGCATTGGCTTTGTTTTGAATGCTTGCATACAGTAGAATTAACTAGTACAGCAACATCGTCATACAAAGCTACACACTGTCAGCCATGCCTATCACACTGCACCAGTAAATTCACACGCACGCAAGCACGCCTACACATCTACATGGCTGCAGCCGCCAGCACAGCGCCCGCTTCCGACGTTGGCACTGCCGTCTGGACTGGACCCCAGCCAGTTACGGCCGCCACGACCACCGCCGCACGCTCCAGGATGGTGATGCCCTGAGCACGCTGCAGCGCGCAAGCCACGCGCTGCCGGTACAGAGCCAAGTAGCCCGCTAGCCTGCGCAAGGGCAAGTCACGCGCAGCCAGCGCCCTCCTGACGCACATGTCGATGACGTCGTGAAAACTCTGGCCCAAGCATACTTTGTCGATGGAAACCTTATGCTTTGCAGCCAAGGAGCAGGTTTAAAGGCACAACAGTAGCTCTCAAGTTGTGAAACAGCTTAAGAAAGGCGCAGCACATGGTGGGAAAGTTAAGATTGCTTCATTACAGAGCCCACCACGCAGCAGGCAGCGGCAAGAACCAGGACCAGCCAGTAATTGAAGGCCGGATGTGTGTGTTGTTTCGCATTTATATATGGAGATATGCGATAACCCATTGTGATGTAAGGAGATACTGCATTGCGGCAAACCTAACCAGGGGATTCCATCCTCAAGTTGTGTAGAGACAGTGCGGAGCAAGACGATGCACTGTGGATCACCTTTGTAAGTTGTGGTTGACGCTGAGCAATTAGTTTTCAATTGATGTGCACAGGTCGTGCTGATACCATACAAACAACATGTCATCATACATGTGATAAATGCCATGGGCTCTACATGTCGCGTTGCAGCATATTTGCTTGTGAATATGTGAATGGTGATTAACGAATAGCATACCTCTTGTATGCTTGTGTGTGTGCTTGCGGATTGCGGGCATTACATTGCATGCTATGCATTGGACCTACCGATCATCCTATACCTTGTAAATATTTTAAAAAAGAATGCGTCAACAATATTGTACAGACTGGGCCAAGTGTTGGCACGGTGTCATTTGATTGTGCACCCCTGGCTTCGTGCACATGCACGTGTTGTCATTCTCAACAGCAATAGCAAACAATCCAAGTTGAGGGGTCGGAAATAAAACAAAATAAGTGGGTTGTGGTCGGTACATACATTTTCCACCCCCCTCTTGACACGAGCGTTACTACTGTAACACTTGAACTATCCTTGTGACAGCGCTTACTTAGTTATTTTGTATGCACATGCATAACCCCGCATCCAATTGCTACATCAACTGAATGGTCACCTTACAGGGGGAGCTACTTAGCTTCAATCAACCCTTTCTCAAGGCCTTGTTGTGTCTCTTCATGTTCGCAGCTGGACTCGGCCCATACATAGGCATGAAGACTTGCACAACTCAATCAAGGCATTCCGTGCTACTTATTGTACTCAAGTGGCATACGCATGCAACAGCTCTAAACAAGCTGGCGTACATTGCCAGAAGACTCATCAAGTGACGAGGTTTGAGTCGCATTGGCAATCCGCTTCATCACACGTAGCATAGATTGGGTTCCTTGTCATACCGCTCTTGTCACCTGCTTGTTACTCAAACAACATGAGACAGTGATACGAGATGCATCATTACTCGACAATGGGTTCGACATTGTGCCTATCTTCTCGCAGGGTCACACGGCCTCGCCTATTGCATACATTGCAAAGTTGGAGTATGCACATGTATTGTCACGCCCATAAGGCTGACCAACTTTCAGAATCGTTCTTTGTCCCTTACTTATGACAGTAAGATGAGACTCAGTGGGGACTCATTCCTTTTCAGCAAGTGTAGTGCCTATGGGGTATGCTCTCACGTAGGTTTGCTCTTGAGCCTATGAGGGCCTTGAGTAAGGATAAACTACACAAGGCATTGATGATGGCTACATAGCTGATCCATGCATATGGCATGTGAGCCTTTATTATTGTACTGCGAGTTGCCACAGGAAGTGACAATCAGAAGATTGTGAGCCAAGATTGGCAAAGCACTGTATGTGTACGGTGATCGTGCGATTTGCCATTGATGTGACAGTCGTAAGGCAAGTTGTGCATGTGGGCAATCCGCAAGAACATTTGTGTCACACCCCTAACGGTTAGGGGAGCCTAAGATTGTAATTCCAAGGTAGGATTGTTACTCCCATGAGAACTCGAGGTGGTTCAATACTCTTTACATGGAGTTTACTATTTATTTATAATAGTGATTTATTTATTGGTTCCGATGTTGGAACAAGGTTAGCGCATAATGACAAGGTCTGTGTGGCGTTGGACATCTTGTGTGCCAGGTCGGGAGCGCAGCATATGGTATAAATACTAAATTGCATCCTAGAGTAGGGATCGTTTCAGTATTGATCAAGACATTTGTGTGTGTGTGTGTGTGTGTGTGTGTGTGTGTGTGTGTGTGTGTGTGTGTGTGTGTGTGTGTGTGTGTGTGTGTGTGTGTGTGTGTGTGTGTGTGTGTGTGTGTGTGTGTGTGTGTGTGTGTGTGTGTGTGTGTGTGTGTGTGTGTGTGTGTGTGTGTGTGTGTGTGTGTGTGTGTGTGTGTGTGTGTGTGTGTGTGNTCCCCCTCATCCCTCATGGGGTGCGGTGTTTTGGTGTTGTGCACGTGTGCACGTAGGTATGTTGGGCGTGCGTGTGTGCCTTGGGCTGGAGCTGAGTAGAGAGGCCGGTAATCATCCACTTCTCCCTTGGTGCTGACCTGCAACTTCCCTTGCAAGGTGTTGCACCGGAGACGCTAGTGGGACTTCCATCTGTAAATCCGTGGTGCTTGTGCCTACGTTTGCTAACCCGATCAGCAGATAAGCAAGTGGTATCGTTACATGTATACTCAACTTTGTAACGGAGTGCTACCGCGTTCCCCGCCCTTACTAAATGAGAAATAAGGGTCCCAACGGGATAAACACGGCCATTAAAGTCGTATTAGGGCTTTTATAGGCCCAAATAAGGTGTTATGTTATGTAACACCGATATCGGCTTGAGACACGAGTCTCAAGTCGATATCGGCCGCATGGTGGCGCTGCTAATGCAGCGACCGCCATAGCCAGGGGATCTTTCGATCCCCTGGCTGCCAGCGGCGGCGGCGGCGACGTGATTGGGGTGGTGGTGTTGGAGTAGGGGATTAAAGGGGGCGGTAGCACCCCCCTTCTTACATTTGGTATCGGAGCGAGGGCGTGGGGGCCTGGGGGGGCGGCGACGGCTTTGGCGGCGGCGGGGCGCAGAGGCGGCATTCGGCACTGCTCAGTGCCGCTGCCAGGCCGGCGGCCTGACAGCGGCGGCAGCGGCGGCAGCTAGCAGCCGCTACCCATTAGGGTGGGTAGTGGTAGTTGTTAGCTAGTTGTTGTTGTTGTTTAATTGTATAGTTGTATAGTTGCTGTTGTTGGTGTAGCCTAGCCTAGCCTTGCCTTGCCTTGCTTGCTTAGCCTAGTCTAGCTTGCCTGCCCTAGCTGTAAGGGGGGGTTGTGGTTGTTTACACTTCTCCCACCCCAAGAAAGTAGTCTAATGCCAACTTGGGCTGTTTTGGCCGCCATTCAGTGCGGTAGGGCCGCTAGATTCATTTTGGACGGTCGATATCAAACCCTCAACTCACAACTTGTTGATATCGGCCTGCAGGGCTGAGCCAACGAGAGTTTGGCACCTTTTGTGTCATTTACAATTGTGAGTTGAGCAGGGTTGTATAAGGTGAAAACTTTAAGTTGTAGCTTGTGAACCGTCGCGTGCATTCGCGTGTCGTTTGTTTACAAGCGAGTGTCTTGTTGAGAGGTGTTGGGCAGTTATTTTACGTGCTGTTAAACCCAAGTATAGCACTTTAAAATCAGCGAGAAAGAAACAACAAATTTTGACACTTTTAAAGTGCACAACTCGTGTGCTTGTGCACTCGTGCACTTGTAAACTTCTTGACGGCTTGTCTCCTTGGGCAGATGTCTCACCAAGGAGAGGAGGGATGTATCCCGTTCCTGAGGATTTATCCTATGAGCCATCAAGTGATGAGGAAGTGAAGCACTCAGAAACGAGTGGTAGTTACAGTGTCAGTGAAGAGGAAGAAGCCAAGTCCAAGAGTGGTGAAGCTTCTTCAAAGAAGTCCTCTCCTGATGACCAACCTATGGACGCTCAGAGCATCATCGGCGCGGCCATAGCGAAGTACGCATCAGAGCGTGAAGCTCTTCTTGCTGCACACCCCCAACTTCGCAAGGAAGTGTGGGATGAGTGGGCGCAGCAAGTGCGTGATGCATATGACACGGACTTTGCGGCAATCCCGCGCGCAAGCAAGAAGATGGTGATTCGCATGATCGAGCAAAAGTTGACGCGTAATGTACCGCAACTCATGCGCACAAATCCAGCAGTGGCCACTCTCATGGCCACTTATGTCAAACCAGGCCCGTATCCAGGCCAGAGGATGGCGTTTGAGGCTTTCACCTTATTGATGGTGGAAACTCAGAAGCGGTGCCTCTTCTGGTACTTAGGGCCTGAGCTGAAGGAGAAGTTAGCTCGAGAAGAGCGCTTGACTGCACGCCTCGGTGCTATGCAGTCCGAGTTGGTGGCATTACGCCAGCAGGTGGCAGGGGCTACTACTACTGTAGTAGGGACATCAAATGGCCTTGCCGTCACAACGCTGAACAAGCCCAAGAAGTTTAAGCCCAATGGGGCTGTGAACATTCATGATTGGGTGGTGAATGAAAAGCGCTACTTGGCTGCACTTCAGCGACCAGTTAGTGCATACATCTGTTGCTGAGTTGCTCATGCCACCTGACGCTTTGGCCGAGTGGGCGCGTCAAACAGAGGATGGTGCTTCCAACACTGTGGAGGCATCGTTTCAGTTCTTGGTGGAGCGCTATGGTGGCATGGACCCGGCTACTGCTGCTCGCAACAAGCTTACCAAGCTGCGACCAAATGGTCGGGCGGCTTCAGTGTACTTGCGCGAGTTTCAGGCACTTGTTGGCCGTGTCAACAGTGGCTCATGCCCTTGGACAAGGCTGAGCAGTTTGACCAGTACAAGGGCGGCTTGGATGCGCGCTTGCGCGACCAGTGCTGTACAACACGTCGACGGGGCAACCGTGGGTTCCCGCGGACCTCGCAACCTTGCAGAGGTTGAGTGTGCATCTGTTCAACGACGATGCTGCGGCTGTGCAGGACAAGTCACAGGTGGTGGCTTCAGTCAAGCCACATGGGGGAGGGGGGAAGCGGTTCCCTCCACAAAGTGCGCATGCGGCGAAAAGGCCAAAACCTCATACGCACCTGCGAGTGGTGCTACGCCTATTGCAGCACGCGCCTGTTACGTGTGCCATCAGCCACATTGCGAAGAACTGCCCAACTAAGGGAAAGGGCAAGGCCAAGAAGGTTGAATAGGATTACGTCGTGACTCATGTACCTTCATCTAGTGGCTAGTTGCTAGTATTACAGCAAACTGGTTTGATAAATTGTCTCGTGTACATGTAATGACACATGCATGGCAAGCACATGATAAGCTGCCACTTTTTGATGGTGAAAAAGTGGATGACCAGGCTTGTGTGCTAGTGCATGTAGAATTTAACATGCTAAGAGAAGTTTTGCGCACATTGTGTGAATTATAAAATAAACACACGACACTGAGTGTGGTTGTCATGGTGCCCAAGTATCATGGACCATGGCTAAAGCATACTCGGGGCGGAACTGTGTTGAAACACTTCACAAAGCGTGAGACGGTAACAGTGCGGTTGTCAGCAATATTGATTAACCCACGCATTAATCACGGAATCTTGGCTACCTTTTAAGGGCGAGTAGTACCTTTATTGTGAACCTTCACAGGCAAGGCACAGAGTGTTACTAGCTCGTTTTTGGTTGACACCGGGGCAACGCATAATTTCGTCGAAGATAAATGGGTTATGCGCAATAAGATAGCGTGTAAACCCTCAGCCTTCTCAGCTGCTGGTGCTGGGGGTATGTTATCGGTAAAAGGTGAAATCAAGTTGAAAGTCAAGATTGGTAAATATTAAGCCGATTTAACTTTCATCGTAGTACCCATTAACATAGTTGGTGTTGATGTGGTATTTGGCCAAGAATGGCAAAATCAAGTGTCTATGACATTGGATACTGCTGCACGGCTGTGCACAGTAAAGAAGGGGCGTAAGCGCATCACTTTGTCCGTGCAGGGGTCGCATAGCTTGGAATACAAGCAAACGGACCCTGCATTACTTACGGCGCTTCAAGTGAATCGTGCATTACGTAAAAACACACCTGCTTTTCTAATGCACCTGACGTCGAGTGATGATGTAGTGCCTGGTAATACGGAAGGTGTGGCGGACATTATTGAGAAGTTTTACGACGTATTCTCAGATGAATTGCCGGGCTTGCCCCCTGATCGAGGTGTTGGACCCACAATACCTTTAATTTATACAGGTTGAGCCCTAATGAGAGGGGGGAAATGGAAACACTGATAAAAGAGTCATTGAAAAAGGGATTGATTGAACCAAGTTCTTCACCCTTTGGCGCAACCATATTGTTTGTTTGTATAAAAAAGAATGGGAAGTTGCGCATGTGTGTGGATTACTGTGCTCTAAACAAGATCACGGTAAATAACATTTACCCGTTGCCAAGGATTGATGATGTGTTTGACGAGTTGTCAGGGAACGCGTACTTTAGTACGCTAGACTTGACAAGCGGCTATCATCAAATCCGGATTCATCCTTCGGATGTCTATAAGACAGCATTTATGACACCTACGGGCCATTATCAATACAAAATGTTACCTTTGGAATTGACTAATGCACCCGCTGTGTTTCAGAAGGAAATTAATTAAAATTTCGGTGATATGCTTGGTCAACATGTCATGACATACTTGGATGACATCATTGTCTTTAGTAGAACAAAGGAAGAACATAGGCAACACTTGGAAGCGCTGTTTGCAAGATTGCGCAAGCATCGTTTGTTGGCAAATCTCATCTAGTGTGATTTTTGTAAAACGGAGTTGCCCTTCCTTGGTCACACTTGTGAGTGGTGCGGGTATCAAACCTGACCCTCGCAAAGTGCAGATTGTGACAGAGAGGCCCCAACCTCAGAGTGTCCATCACCTAAGGTCGTTTCTGGGGTTGGCAAACTACTACTTTTGCAAGTTCATGATGGGGTACTCGACAGTTGTCATGCCTTTGACCAAACTGTTGCGTAAAGATGCCCTGTTTACTTGGACAACAGCACAAGAAGCTGCTATGCAAAAGGTGAAGTTGGCTTTAACAACAGCGCCGGTGTTAGCACTGCCAAATTGGGACAAACACTTCACAGTGGTCAGTGACGCATCAACACTTGGGTGTGGTGCGGTCTTATTGCAAGATGGTAGACCTTGTCCTTATGAGTAGGAATTTCACTCCTGCAGAGGTGAACTACACTACGACAAAGCAAGAACTATTGGGTATAGTTCATGCTCTTAAGACATGGAGATGTTACTACAGGGTGTTCAGTTCACTGTTGTGATTGATCACAACCCATTGGTGTATTTCTCGACACAGCAGAACTTGTCGAGACGGCAAGCGCGCTGGAATGAGTTTTTATCCAGGTTTACCTTCGATTGAGTGTATCGGCCGGGCAGAACCAATGTGGCTGACCCTTTGAGTCGCTGCCCGTCATTACTGGCGGTGATGCGCGCGCAGTTACTCGCGACACGCAGCACATTGTCTCCCGATGATAAGTTTGTGCAAACTGTTGTATGGGCGTACACTTTAGAGCCGTGGTTCCAATGCAGACAACTTACAAAAGTTTGACAAACGTGACAATCTGTATTACATGAGCAACAGTTTGGTGATACCTGATCATGCTGAACTGCGTGTAAAATGCATAGTGGATATACACGATCCACCGTATGCTGGGCACTTTGGTAGTCGCAAGACCACTAAGGCAGCGCAACAGTTGTATTGGTGGCCATCGTTGCCTGCTGATGTGAAGCGGTATGTGGACACGTGTGACAAATGTCAACGTGACAAACCGTTACGTCAAAAGCTCGCTGGGCTACTGCGGCCGTTACCAGTTCCTGACAGCAAGTGGGAAAGTGTGAGTATGGACCTTATCACTGAGCTGCTTAACACAGCGTTGGGTCATACTGCGGTTGCAGTGTTTGTGGATCGTTTGATCAAAATGGTTCACATTGTTCCTTACCGTACGGAGATAGGCTCACGTGATCTAACGATGGTTTTTGTCGCGTCAGTGTTCAAGTTGCATGGCTTGCCTCGCAACATTGTCTCTGGCCGTGACCCGAGGTTTGTGGCTCAGTTTTGGAAGTCGCTATGCAACTTCCTGCAGATACAGCAGCACATGAGTACCGCTTATCATCCGCAGACTGATGGTCAAACTGAACGCGCCAATCAAGTGATTGAGGAAACCATTCGGCATTATGTGAGTCCGAATCAGTCCGATTGGGAAATTTATCTTCCAATGGCTGAGTTCGCGATTAACAATGCATGGCAAGAGTGTGCAAGAAACTCCGTTTTTCTTAAATTACGGAGTGCATTCATAAAGTCCTTGGAGTAGTAAATTGCCGGTCTAACGACTTGACTCGCGTGCCTGCAGCGCGCGAGATGGCTGCGGCCATGCAAGACAGGTTAGCGTTGGCAAAGAGCTGTCTGCGCGCAGCGCATGACAGACACAAAGCCCAGACGGATAAGCATTGTAGGCAGGCCAACTATGATGTGGGCAATTCGGTGCTTTTGAGCACCAAAACATATCTATCAAGGGAGTGGGTACCCGAAAGTTTTCCCCTTGCTGGATAGGCCCCTTTAAAGTGGTTGATCGGGTCGGCACTCACGCGTATCGTTTGGAGTTACCACAATCCATACGTATACATAACGTGTTTCATGCGAGTGTACTGAAACCGTACCGTTCAGACGGTCGGGTTCAACCTCCTCCACCCTCTGTCGCAGTGGATGGCAATGATACTTTCGAGTATGAGGTGGAAGCAATCCTGAGTCATCGTAAGCCCCAACGCAGACGCGCGCCGACTTACTTGGTAAAATGGAAAGGGTATGGTGTTGAACACAACACGTGGGAACCTGAAAGGAATCTTACCAACCGTCAAGAGATTCTTCGGGCGTACTGGAGTGATGTGTCCGCACGCGGACGGTAAAAGGGTGCTGGCAGACATCTGTACCGCTTCGGCCTTGATTTTTGTCTCACTCAGGTTTTCGGTGCTCACGGTGGAACCTTGCTAACCCTTTAATGAGGACATTGATACCTAAGTAGGGGGGAATGTAACGGGATGCTACCGATATGCGGTTCCCCGCCCTTATTTAATAAGAAATAAGGGTCCCAACGGGGTAAACACAGCCATTAGAGTCGTATCAGGGTCTTTATAGGCCCTAATAAGGTGTTATGCTATGTACCACTGATATCGACTTGAGACTCATGTCTCAAGTCCATATCGGCCGCATGGCGGTGCTGCTAACGCAGCGACCGCCATAGCTAGGGGATCTCTATCTTTCGATCCCCTGGCTGCCAGGGGATCGAAAGATAAAGATCCCCTGACTGCCAGCGGCGGCGGCGGCGACGTGGCTGTGGTGATGGTGTTGGGGTAGGGGATCAAAGGGGGCGGTAGCAACCCCCTTCTAACAGACTTACGCAGCTTGTGAATCCCCTTGTTCGTCGACATACTGGTTTCATTGAGTAGCGCTACACTTTATGATTGCGGGCTTTAACTTGAGATCAGATCACGTTTTTAGGGTATGGTATACACGACAGAGGGGTCATATATATATATATGCGTGTGTGTTTGTGTAATAACAATAACAAAGCAAGCAAGCAAGCATATTATCCATAAAACGAAACAATTAAACCAATTACTTAAAACCACACCACACGTCTACATGTGAATATGTTACCATGTTAAAAACTTGATTGAGTGAAATTACACCGCATATAAAACAAATGCACATTATTGTAATGGATTACATTACATATGAATAAGCATGATCATGTATCTCATTATAATAATTAAGAATCATGCATATAATCGATGCATAGATGGTGCAATACATATTTCACCGATTTGATGCGTGCAACAACGCCCAAAAGCTGTGAGTGTTGACTCAACACTCCCATCACTGCTAGGACTCCCCAACTTGGGAGGCTGTGTAAGTTACACAGTGTAACATGTCGTTTATGATCATGGGCTTTTTCAAGTCCCAAACACGTTCCTTCAATTATTCCCGACTCACATCTAGCACAAGTCAGGACTAACTGCGATCAAGACACGCATTCCAGACCTCGGTTAGTGGGGTGGAAGGCGCCGTGCAGCAGGATGGCGGCTGCGGCGGTGGCGGTGGGGTCGGCCAGGAGGGGGCTGTTGAAGTTGTTGCTTCCAAGCAGCAGCAGCGGATCTTGCAGACTGTACGCCGCCGCCGCCGGTCCCACCGGCAGCTTGACAGACCCAACGGTGACAGGCGGCCTGGCCGGCGGTGACTCCACGTCAGGCCCGCCGCCGGAAGTGGCAGAAGATTCCGTCAAAGAAAGGAAAGGCTTGCTGGACGCTCACACAGCCAAATGGATGCAGGTGCTTCGCGAATGGCTAGGTGTACAGTGCTGTGACCATCTCTAGTTGTAATGAGTCATCACCCATATCATCAACAGTATGGTTGCCTCCCTCCACAACTGTATGTTGCTCGTTAACATTGTGATTTTCCTCTCATAGCCTTGCTGTGCTCTGCTGTGTGCATGCGTGCTGGAGGTCAAGTCAACGTACGTCAGCTCGCAACGTACATGAGCGCTACCAAGTCGCGAGTAACAGCGTATGCAAGTTGTCGAAACTTACTTCAATCCCAATTGTGTCCCAAACCGTAATTGAAAACCAGACCCCAATCCCAGCATCAGATGTGACGACACTAGCAGACGCATGCAGCTCCAAGTTGTCCTAGTTTTCGCTTTCCAAGCAGTGTTTTTTTTTGACAAACGCACCATATTATTTATGTTTGAGTCTAATTGTTGAGCAGTAGACCATTGGCGTTTGATAGCTGATGTGCATGCTGTCATGCTGCTGTTTGCTGGTTATAGTTCCTGGTCATGCTTTTCCAAAACAAGTGTGTGGCCTGTCATCGTATACATGTTGTTGTGGTGCACAGCTCTTGAAATATGCAATGCATTAGGAACTCAACTTTGTCGTACGCCCTCAGCTGTACGCCAAGTATTCGTCAAGCAACCTGCAGTTCGTGACCTGTTGTTGCTATGTAAGTGTGCTTAGTAACCGCTGCCACTGCGTCCCTCAGAACACGTCTCTAAAGTCGCCCATGGAGAGGATTTGGGCTGCGCCTCCCATCAAAGTGCATGGAATGATTGCTGCTTGCGAAGGCGGTAAGGAATGCAACCCCTGCCTGCAGTGACAAGCCGTTGTTGTTGTTGTTGCTGCTGCTGCTGCTGCTACTGCATATGCACTATATGATCCATACGTAGTAAAGCGTAAAGCGTTTGCTTGCATTGTCAGGTACTGATCCAGCTGTGGGTCATCCTCTGGAGTTTATTCAGCTTTTGCCAGGCCAAGAAGCCATCTGTAAGTATTGCGGGCTGCGGTATTTCCCCGATACCCATGCACATTAGTGTAGCACGCACGCTGTAGTATTATGTCATTTGTAGGAATTCTTCAAGATGAGCTTCTGAGATGCGGTCTCTTGTGCGACATTTGCCGTGAGTATTGCAACACTTGCGTGCATGGCAGTATATCTTCTGTCATTGCATTGCCGCAGTCCATTGGCATAACATGGCGACTTCGCCTGGGAACAGCATGCAAGAGGCCAATTCTGCGACTCAAGAAAGTGTACACAAATGCATATGCTCACAGTGCATACTGACCAGTCAGCATGAATGAGTTGCCATATCCGTACCAACTTGCTATTCACAGCTGACGCATTGAGTTAGCACTGGCAGCAAATGTTGCAAAATTAGTATGGGGAACACGCACAAATTCTCATGCGTATATGAGGCAGCAAATGCAAAAGTATCCACAAGGCTGTGACATACTTCCAATCAGCATTGACCAAGTTAGCAGAACAACGATTCAAAGTGAAAATTGATAAACTTAACACCAACAAAGCACGCCAACAGCATGTTCAAACAATGAACATGCGCAAGAAGAACTAACAGGAATCAACAGGAATTTCCGACAAGCAGAAACTGCCATGAGGCAATGGCCTGGCAACAGCAATCACGGCAACACGTTGGGCGCCTGCCACGCTGTAGCACAATACCTCCAATCCGCTTCAATCTCCAATGCATACTCATCCGCAACGCGCCAAACAGTCTCAGCAAACTCGTCTTCATGGCCTGCCCACACAATACATCAGCTTCAACGATGCACAGACATGATGAGGCAAGTTTGGCTGCAAGGCTCGCAATTGAAGTAGTGAACACCCAAGTTGTTACATAAGATCATGTTGCAATCGCAACTACTTTGCCCGTATAACAATCACTTCACCAGCGGTCAAGTTGAGAAACTCGTTGCGGAATGTGCCAAGCCCCATTTTTGGTTCGGTGTCGCGCTGGGCGTACAGTTGCGTGGAAGCGAGTATGGTGCACATCTGTTCCGAAAGCTGGATGAACTCCTTGGCGTCTTCCAGCAGGAAACGCCTCTCATCCTTCTTGATGTCATCGGCAAGCAGCGGGTAGGACGCTTTGAAGGGGGAACGCTCTCTGACCGAGTAGTAACCGTCGGGAAGGCTGAAGTAACCAAGGAAGCGATCCGGTTCTGGAACTAGCGCCTGATACACCGCAGCATGCCGCTCACCGTCATTCTTGAAAGTGTTCAGGAGCTCAACACGCTTCTTTGTGGAAAGGTAGCCGAAGCCAACCGGAGGCGATTGTCGTTTGGCATCCAGGATGCGGGTTGCATTTTCAACGCCTTCAAGCAATATATAGTACCTACAGGTTGACACAACCATTGCAGCACCATTGCTTGAGTTGTGCCGAAACAAGTTGTATACATACAACATGCGTACACGCAAGGACACACGGCTCTAGCTTGTGTTGGTTGTACCTGGGTGTGCCAAGGCTGCCAGTGCCAGCAAGCCAGCGCTTGGCAACATCAAGGACATGCCATGACTGTGATGGGTCGAATGCCAGCGTGCGGTTGGCAAGTGTTGTTCTGTACGCAAACATGCTTGCTTCAATCATCATACGCTCAGTAGTGTCGCGAGCCAGCGGAGAGAGCTTTCCCTTGATGTGCCTGAATCTGATAAGAAAAGACATCTGAGTAACAATGATGTGCAAACAAGGACATGTGACTCCAACTCAATCCAGTCATGCACCAATCTACCTGCGCCTGCCCTTGGTGTCTAATTCCGTCCACTTATCCAACATGGCCTGCCTTGTTGAAGTAATTGCCACATACTCTGTCCACAACGATAACGGTCCCTTCATGTTGGCAGCCGTGAACACTGCATCCTCAGGGCCTCTGTACCTTCTCACCTGAGCAAGCCGCAAGCACAGTTAATAGTGCATTGCTTTGCAGTATACAACTGATACTGAATCTAGTATGTGCATTAACTTGAGATTGTGCTCACCGCTTCTGCATATGACAAAGCGCAGGCACGTATGGCCGTCTTGTGTGCAGCAGCGCCAAGGGCAGTGGCATTTGTAGCATCGTTGTGACGGGCGATTAGCACGAGAGATGCTACAAGCCGCCACAAGTCGTACTGGTAGTCGCCTACCATGCCCTCATCAAAGTCATTAGGGATGAACACAATCCTGCCCGACGCATCTGCAGCAACCTGTCAAACGGCATGTCAAGACCAGGAAGGTGCTTTGCATACATGTGTGATCAACATCCATGCGGCAGACACACATGCAAGCATTTGTGTTTGTGCGGTTGCGCGGGCATGTGCATGACACACATGCATGCACATACCCCAAAGTTGTAGGCATGTGCATCGCCAGTGAGCCATGTCTTTGTTTCGGGGCTGCCGAAACGATCCAACCGCCAGTCACCACTGCAAATTAACCCAAATCAAACAAGCTGACCCGCACAGATGTGCACAGGCTATGGTCTGGCCAGTGGCAGTAGAAATATATCAGGCAGCGCACCTGAAATCTCCCCAGTAAAGGTGACATGTCCCTGCAGATCAACGGTCGTTAGCCTTCTGAACATACATGCTGTGCATAACTCTTGTTGACATGAAATTTGCACGTGCAAACACAGTGGATATGGCGCGAACCAGGTTGGATGGACGATTGCACAAACCTCTGAATAAAGCAAATGCGGTTGGAGCCATGGCTTCAAATTTCTTAATCCGGATGCCAGGTTTGAGCTGACTGTTCCATCTGTAAACTTCTGCCAAAACCTGCAGAAGTTTAAGATCAGCTGCGAGTAAGACTGCAACTCTTTACACATTTCACGACAGTAGCATATGTGGATCAATACGACACACAGCCATAACACTAGCTTCTACACCTACTCAGATGACAACACGCACATGTTTACTTTTTCCGCTCTTCTGTTGTCAGCTGTCTTCAGTGGGTTTCCGTCAGCTGAGTAGTCGCTTATGAAGGAAGGGAACTTCTCGGCATTCTGCGCCGCATACAGGCACGACCACGACACCTCATGCTTCTTGTGATGGTGCGCAAGAAGTGACAATGATGATGCAGCTGAGATGGCAACAAATGTCGCCAGCGATGAGACAGCACACAATCCCAGTAGCATGAGCAGCCTTGGTGTCCGCCCGCGCCTGTACCCACAATCACCAAGTGTTGGGATATGGCAATGCATGACTCATGCCGTGTAAGCTTTAGCGCAGACTATCGGCAGTTTCTGGCGGCTTGCCTGACCAAACACGACAGCATCACGAATGAACGAACACATCAAAGCACTGCAAACAGGCTGGTGCGGGCAAGAACCATGGGTACAGTGACACTGAGCAAAGAGCGTGTCTGCATTTACAATGACGTTAGTTAGCACCCAGTACTGCTTTTACGTGAGCACGTAGCGTCTTGCCTAGCATGAGCACAGCAACTTTACTGTCGAATGCAAGAACGTAGCGTTTGTGTGCAGTGGCCTGCTGTTGCATTGCATCCAGGTGAGCTTACACCTGACCTTGCTGGCTTCTCTAGAAACGGGTCATCCAGCAGCGGTGTCGTCAGCGACTCCATCCTTCTATTTCTCTCAGACAAACTTCAGGCTTACCAAATTGCAGTCACGGGCAATGCTGCTGCCTGCTCAACACACAGTGCCCCACTGCATGTCTATGCGCGCCGACAGCCAGTCAGGTGTCAAGCTGAGGTCGGCAATGCCTGCGACCAGAGCAACCCTACGAGCTTCATGGCTGCCGCCGCCGCCGCCGCCGCCACCATCGCCACGTGGCAGAACAACCGACGCTTCAGTACTGAGATCAAATCCTCATTACGGTCAGTCCTCATTGCACCTCTTGTAGTTCTACCTCACACAGGACCCAGTGTGAACAACTGGCTCATCTACCTGATCATCAGGTCCTGATGAAGTCAAGCATGAACACTGCGGCAAAATTGACTTCAAGCTCTTGGGTCCCAAATGGAGCCAGGTGCAACGAATTTTATCTTGTATTGGGACCCTTTTGCTGATGTGGCGAACGCTCATCATTGAAGTGTGCAAACGGCTTTTTATAGCGTGCTGTTCCCGCGCAAAAAGGGCGGGAAGCTGCAGCAGGCGTTTTATATAAGGCTGCTTGGGCCCGCTGCTCGCAGGCAGCAGCCTGGCTGAGCAGCTTGAGCTTAGCAGCGCTGTGGACGGCCGCAGCAAGGTGTGGAGAGGCTTGGCAGTTGTTGGCGTGGTGAGCTGTTGCATTGCTCAAGCTGGTTGTGAAGCTTACGGACAAGCGCAAGCTCAAGCGCAGGCGCAGGTGCAAGGGCAAGCCAAAAGTTGAGCTCCAGCGCTAGCTATCTGCCTTGCCTGGTCAAGCGTCAGCTTAGCCAACAGGCGGAAAGGAGGCTGTGGCAGGGGCAAGCAGCATACGAGAAGCTGCTTGTTGTCTAGTTGCAAGCTGTTTCGAGCTGCGCAAGCTCGCTGGCTACCGTGCATTGTCGTTGAGCGGTGCTGCTTGACGTCGGATCCAGCTCAGGCGACAGCCATCGGCGATGACGAGCTGTGAGTTTGCGTGGTGACTGCATTGAAGGTGAGAAATTAGTCTGGATCAAGGTTCCTGGACTAGTGCCTTTAGTGGATCGCAGCAGTTTGGGCATGCTAGTATTGTTAAGACTTAACTTGCAAGGTCGGCATGAGCCTGTTGGTTGCATAGGCCCTCGTGTCCAGCTGCCAATGCTTAACGTTAACTGACAATGCGCCAGTTTGATCATGAAAATGGTACTCTTTCTGCTATGACAGTAGTGGCTTCTGACATGACAGGTTTGCAGGTCTTATTGCTCGCCTTGGTCCGCACATTCGTTGAAAGCAAGGAAGAGGAGTCTTATCCTACCTGAGAGGAAGGCTGCATTTCGACCTTAGCTTGGTTGTGTTGACATTATGGCGAGCAAGAGGCGGCACATCACACGCGACCCCATTGCCAGCATTTGTGCAGCGATCAACTCTACCGTCTTTGACTTACCAGCACTCAGCCAGGCGGTGTCTCAGGCGTCTCACACCAGCTCAATTGCGAGGCCAAGAGAGCCTCTTGGCGACCCCATTCTGCGCTTGCACAGAGCTGTCAAGGCCTTTGCTTCACATGTGAAGCTTCCACCCATTGCATTACTTGCTGCCCCGCGGACTCATGCTCCAGTGGTAGTCTCAGTGCAACAGTATGAAGTTCGAGCCGGTATTGCAACAGCTCCTGTGAGGCCACCACCACATGTAGCAAAGCCAGCTAAGGCGCCTACTGCTGTCGCTCCTCCTCCCCCTCAGCCAGTGAGAACCGGGCCGGAGCCAGTGCCATCCAAGCCCGAGACATCGTCGTGTGGCACATCAGACCCTTGGAAGGCATTCTGCTGGCTGCCACCTAAGCATCTGCTTCCACCCGTGCGAGTGCGCAAGCTTCGGCGAGCGCTGTGGCAGCTGGCAAAGAAGCATAGCGGGTCAGTGCTAAGTGGTTGGCCGGTGATGGGTGTGCAATGCATTGGATTGCCTGGCTATGAAGCTGAATTGCATGTGTGGTAGTGTGTGGGATGGATCACGTGCAATGTCTGCATTCAGGGTAAACTCATCAACTGTTTGCCAATCAGACACATGCGCGTTGGAGCTTGCATTATACATCTTTCTTCTGGAGAGCAGAGCAGTGTTGATGGGAAACGCCGCTATCCTCTTGCTAGCGTTGTAAAGACAGCACTGCTCGTAGAAGCTGCCAGGCAGCTGCAGCAGTCACAGGTAATGCATGCGCGCCAATTCACATCTGTTGGAAGCAGTTCGTGCAATCATGAATGTTGCCAACCGACATGTATGCAGGCACGTGGATGGGGGTTGTCATTGCGGACACCCATCACCATCACAGAGGATATCAAGTGCATTGGAGCAGGTACGTCGCATGCACAGTAATGTAGTATTTGCTGCTGCCAAGCGTGCATAAGCTTGCATGCACTGTTTTTGACAAGGCAAGCCTTGGCTTGCAGGCAAATTGCAGAAGGCACGGCATGGCACTCCTATCACACTGGGCGAGTGCATAGAGTTGATGATTACGGTATCAGACAACACTGCCTCAGACCTTGTGCTGCGAGAAGTGCGCCTGCACAAAGTGCGACAGATGTGCAGAGACCTTGGCCTGCACATGACAGACATCTACTTGTCCCAGCGTCAGGTATTGACAAAACAGTTGCATTGTTACAGAACTCATGCATGCTTGCATGTCAAGCTGTAAGCTGCTTCTTTGTTCATGTTTTTGTGTGCATGCAGGCATATCTGGTAGCGCTTGGACGAGCCCCTGGGGCCAAGGGGCGCGGCTTCCTTGCGCGATGGCTGGGTATGTCTACAGGAGAGCGAATTGAGTTGGCAGAGGCTGCTGAGCGTGAGAACGCCGGGGTGCGCTTGAACGCTTTTCAGAACATGGAGAAGAACTCCTTCAAAGTCCAGAAGGTAGACACAGAAATGCGGAATGCAGGCATCTGTGATGCGCTTCCTATCTGCATGCATGATGTGAGCCTTAAACCTTCCATTGTTGCAGACCAGAAGTGCCACAGCACATCAGCATGACTTGGATTTGGTTGCTGCCATTGACAACCATGCATCTCCATACGATACGGCTCGCCTGCTGGAGCTTCTTGGACAAAACAGGGTGCGTGGCCTCAACGGCGAGTGGAGCGAGTACTGCCTCGCTGTTCTTGGTCGCCAGAGGTAAGAGTGTGTTTGTGCTCACATAATGTGTGCCTATCAAAACCAAGCGTTATAGATATGGTTGTGCATGTTGGAGTCAGCCCTTGCCAACCGGGCAGTTGTGCAACAGGTATGGCAAGAGGAGGTTCTTGGCACTGCTGCCAGCTGGTACTCCTATATACCACAAGACCGGCAGCATTTCTGGTGTGGTGAACGACGCAGGCATTATTGACATTGGATCGAAGGCGAATCGCGTGGCTGTGGCTGCCCTCATAAGCAATGTTCAGCATGTAAGCAGTTTCCTGAAGTTGTGCTTTGCATGTGCTTTACATTTGCACAGCAACAAACAACACGTATGATAATGCTGGGTAAACTTTTGCTGCGTTTACTGCTTTGACTGTCTAACATGGAGCTGCCCCTTTGTAGGGACGCGAAGCTGAGGCGGAGCAAGTCATCGCAAGAATTGCCCGACTGGCATGGGAGGCTTACGCCCCGAGCCACCTGCGCGATGCACCCGCAGCATTTCCCATTGCAGCTTGAATTTGCAGCTGAAGCTGCAGCTGAAGTTCAAGTCCAAGTTTTGAGTAGCAAGCAGCAGGTCTCTGTGCGCTTTAAAGCGCAAGTCATCTGCTGCAGTTCGCCAGTTGACCTGCCGTGGTGGCCGGCGCGCAGGCTACCACCACGTACAGTTTTGTACCGTTGGTAGGGATGCGTTGCATTCAGTTGTGGGCTAGTGCAGGGTGGCATGTGTAGCATTTCAACAACCCAGCGTTGTAAAGATCATCGAATACATGCTGACGTGAGGAGTTTCTCTGGTGTTCAACACGTTCACGATGGAAGTTGCGTGTGCCTGCTGAACAGCTTAGGCGAATACAGCACATGTTGGAGCACTGCAGCACAACTGCTTGAATCCAGGTTAGGCCTTAATAACGGCAAAGGCACGCAAGTACTTTGTCAAAGCAAGGCAGCAGACAGTGCATAGCAACTGAGTTAAATATACGCAATCGTCAGTGGCAAGCAAGCCCGTCGGCACTCTCACATATTTTCTCTTAGTGACTCCCTATCCCTACTTGACAGCTACCACTCATTGTGAGCTGTGCCTCATGCATCAACCTTGTCAGCAGTTGCCATAGGTCGCTGTGTCCGAAGCTGCCATTGCATTTTGCTCACAGTCGCAAAGCCTATCGGCGCGTGAACTCCACAGCCATAGGCACTTCCCTAGCGATCGTACCTATGCTTGCCTACCTTGTGTGTTAAACAGAATGCATGGATTGTCAAGCAATTGGCCGCATTCTTGGAAGCTGGCCTACATCACAAAAACTACTTGCTGCACAGCACTACCAGCTTTTGATGTCGGTCCAATGCAACATCTCTGGCAAAGCAGTGTGCACGCAGAGCTGTGTCATTATGAAGGCGTGAACGATGCTTTTGTCAGCAACTGGTCTACAGCAATGCAGCACTCACACGTCCTGGCAGCAAGCAACTCCTCATCATGGCGGTAATGGTTGATGCAATGATATACTCGTAGCTCCTCGTTACATTGCACAGACTTTCGCCGTCCCGGTTTTGTGGCCGTGTTAGCGGTTGCTGAGTCCACTCGGCACTTGCTGACAATGCTTCCTACCTGTCATCAGATCAGCATATCCGCCACACACACAACTTCATACTCTCCTGTCAAGACCAAGACCGTCGTGACAACGTACCGGATTGCTCACACTTAAGTGGTTGGAGCAGAAGATATCATCACGCCCGACTTCAAAGTTCTTGACGGCCGTCTCATTGATGCGGTAGTACCAACGCACCACCATGAGCGGTTCATCTCCCTCCATGTACAACTTTTCCAAGCGCGCGACATAAGGCGTCGTCCCTTCATCAGGCTCCAGCTGCTTGCACAAAACCGTTACATGTTCATAGGCATGAAAGCAGACACAAAAATCACAAGGTAGTCCTTATATAGCGATGCTTACCTCAATGTTGTTCCCAATCTCATAGCATTGGTTGTCATGGCTTATGGCCCTGTAGAACAACCTTCCGTACTTGTGCACGCCGCCACCAATCCAGCTCCAACTATCATTGCAGCTGTCACTGGCGGTGTTCGCTGCTGCTTTCCGCGTGGCCCCGCGCTTTGAGACCGGTTCATGTTGCCTGCCACTTGGGCCAGGTGCATCATCATCACAATCACTATCATTGTCACGGCCACGCTTATGTGTCACCCGGCCCGACTGCCTTCTCTTTGGCATGTGTCCGCCCTTGTGTTGTTGTGCCTGCGCGCCGGACTCCTCTTTGGCATCAGAAGCCGCGCGTGGGGCCGAATCCCTTTTCTTCGGTTCCGATGTGTGTCTCTCTTTTTTGCCTTTCACGCCGTCGCCAAGCTCGATCGTGTAAGGCAACGTGTCCACACGTCTTCCGGCGTGCAAAGACTCCACCAGCCAGTTCGACGTGACCACAGGCACGTCTAACGTGGCGGCGTGTTGGCGCACGAGGGGATGGAGCTTGTGGACATCCAGTTTGGCGTCGATCACGACAGCGTTGCAGGCGGGAGGGTTGTTCTCCAACCGCGCGTGTATCTCAAGCTGCGTGATCTTCGCGCCGGCGTGTTTGACCACAAAAGGGAGATACTTCTGCCATGTGGGGGAACCTTTCACAAGCAGGTGCACGCCTTGAAACACCGGCGGGGAAGACGCAAGCGTGCCGCGCATCTGTAAGGACAGTATGCACGTAAACACAAGCATACGACAATGCAATTGAAAACAAGCACACACATAAGCATACAAAAGACCACAGACAAATATACACTAATAAAGCACATACGTGCGCACTCAACGCTCAACGCTCACACACGCCCACAATGTGTACCTGCTGCGCACATGTTGTCCCGCTGCTCGGCTTGGACCTGTACTGTTGTACTGGCACCAACCTGCCCTTCGCCACGCACACATCGACCCAGGCGGGTTGCACCGGCGGCACGCCGAGCGCGTACCCGAGCAGGCACGGTGCCGAGCGGTCGTGTTGTTGGGCCGTCACGACCACGACGGACATGCAGCGGCCTTTCGCGCGCTCGCCCTGCTGCACGCGCACGTCCAACACGCAGCCAACCACAGAACCCTTCAGCTTGTGGATTATAGTGGCTAGCCTCTTCTTGTGCTCCTGCTGGTCGTCCCTAAAGCCGTCCAGCAGAAACTGCATGCCTGCAATGCCAACAAGCAGTGTGTGTGCTTGCGTAGGTAGGGCGCGTGCATGAGAAAGCATATGTCCATGCCCACACATCCGAGTGCGTGCATGCGTGTGTGCGTGTGCACGCATGTCTCCACATGCGGACCTGAGAACAACTCCGCAGCATTGCGCGGCTTCGTAGCCAATGCATCGCACATTGCTCGCTGTGGCGCAGCAGCTCGCGCGAGTTTGCTCGGCAGTTCTCTGCTACAGAGCTTCTCCGCTGCCGGCTTCTTTGTTACCGGCCTTGCGGGCGCGTTGGCACCCTTTGTTGGTGGAACTGTTGCCTGGACTTCAACAGGCTTTCTGTTGGTTGGATTGAGCCTTGGCCTCGACGGCGCAGGCGTATCGTTTGGCGCTGGTGGCATTGCACGCGAGGCTGCACGCTGTTTTACCACTGCTGCAGCCATGCTCTCCTTCAAGCGCTTGCCAGCAGTCGCATCTGCAAAGGACCAAAAACAACAAGTCTTCCACACGGACCGACTATCATCACACAACCCAACATACGCCTGTGACGCATGTATGCACACGCCCCCGCATGCATACCGCATGCATACCGTTGGCGTGGTCATTGACGCGGGTGCGCTTATGCCCCTTTTTCATAAAATCACAGCGCGCATCACCCTTTGCCGTCCGCCTCGCATCATCATCATCCACGCGTTGTCGCAGCATCGCCGCTCTAGCTATGCAATTCATGCCTTGCGCAAACTCCGCAGCCTTGCGCTTGGCCGGGCGGTTGCTGGGAACGTCGTGTCGATGCGGGACAACGTGCGGCGGGGAGGGCACCTTTGTTGCTCTGTTGGGCTTACTGGCGACGTGAGGCGCGGGCTCAACCTCGGAGCTTATAATGCGCGCGCAGGACTTGCGTCGCCTCACGTTCACCCACACGGGCTCGCTTGCACGGCCGCTGTCCGCCTCCATGCCTGCATCCTGCGTGAGACTAACCCATGAGACACTTGCATAGTGCCAGAGAACCACTATGTGGGTATACATAACCTCACCATTGTCTCTGATGCAACTTTTGCAAACAGATTGCAAAAAGCTTGTCTGAAACTGAAGCAATACCAACGCTGCATGTGTGCATATGTGTATGTTGCTGTTATGTGTGCCTGCAGCGTGCAACAGACTAATGGATGAGACCCTTACTGATACCGACTCATCATTCTGTATATGTGTTTGTGTGTATTTTGCTCACCACTTCCTTCTGTGGTGTCCGATCTATGGTGCCAGACCCCGATCGCATGTCTTCCGCCACATCCGCACTCTCGGCGGGAAGCATCACATGTGGCTCGGGTGGCGCCGTCTGATTGCATCCAGGAGGCATTTGCGTATTCATCTGCGTGTCGGGAGCACCGACAGCGGCACCATTATGCTGGAGCGAATCAGTGGCAAGTACTGTGGGCCCGCCTTGGCAACGTGTCGGTGAAGTTGTGGATGGCAGTGTTTGCTTGATGGGGTGTTGTTGCGGTGAGGCCGGCAAAGATGAGACTGCGAGCGGTTGCGTTGGATGAGATGGCGGGAGAGTGGATGGTATTGCCTGTTGCGATGATGCAGCTGCGGATGCGTTGGCGTTGGTATGATGACCGTCTTGCTGTGATGGCAGCTGAGGGTATGTCGACGGAATGATTGAGTACACCGTGTCTAACCCACACAATCCAACGGTCATGTTGCAATTTGAAACAAGACACACCACGGACGCAACACGTGTGTAACCTACCTTTGGGTGTGAGGCGTGCTGGCGAGCACGTGGTGGCCATCACGTGTGCGTTGACTAGCGCATTCACAAGCTCGAGTCCTCCTTGTTGGGATTGTTGGGATTGTGTCTCCGAGCCAAACACACCCGCAGGACGCGGATTGTGCCTGCGCACCGTCTCCCCAACCCTGCCTGGCATGTCCTCACGCTCGGGAACCGTTGGCTGCACAAACACAAAACCGTCAGCACTTTTGCAATGTACCAACAACTCCTCAAACCCTCCTTAGATCCACATACATAGGTGATTGAGAACAGCCATGTTAGCAGTCTTCCAATGTAACAATAAATCCCCAAACCCACATGCAAAATAACTACCGAGGATGCTTTACCCGCACAGGTGCGCTCCAGCCGCCTATCCATCGGCTTGCAAAAGCAGAAGGCACGGGCCTGTTGTTGTTGTTGTTGTTGTTGTTGCACACGCTCGCACCTTTGTGATTTGCACAAGCAGCCTGCGAGTTGACGTGTTCGCGCGAATGTGCGTGCGATTGTCTGTGTGACTCGAGTTCCCGAGCTGGAGAGAAGCAGATTTCCGTGTCTTCTTCCATATTGGCAACCGCAACTGTTGGCTCGTCATTCTTGTGCGTATTGTTGTGTATTTGTGCGTGTGGAGGTGGCAATGGATAAGAACATGGAGGTGGAGGCAAGGGTGGAGGTGACTGTACGTAAGACTGGCGCAAATGTTGGCTTCGCTCTTGTTGTGGAGTTGCGGCTTCGGCGTTGTTGGTCGGTGAAGGTTGCTCTCTGCTGTAAACTTCACACAAACTGACATGTCAGTGTGGTACAAACAAGTGTATGGCGCACAACACTTGTTGCCAGCAGCTTACCGGCAGGGATGTTGTTGTTGTTTTTGTTGTTGCAAATTGCACGCTCAGATAGCCGTGGTTGAAATCTTGCAGGTGCGCTTTCAAGATGAAGGTCCTGCACATATAACATATATATGTATGTGTATGTTGGGTTGCGTGCGTGCAACAACTTGAGTGCCCAGCATATGACCGACTTAATCACCTCTGTTTGTTCAGTCGCTATGCTAGCTGCAGCAAGCAGTATTGCCGAGCTGCGCGCAAACTCTGGTGAGGCCACCTCAATGACAACCGTCTGCTCGCTGTCAACATGTGCATTGCAAACAGCAAGCGCGCCGGCGGCAAGCGCCTTCGAATCGCTGAGAGCACGTGCTTGGTCCTCAATATCTGCTGCAACAGCCTGTGCCACCAACAAAGGACAATAAGGAGCAGCAACAAGGACAATAACATACCTCTCACACCCTACGCACAACAACACACAACACCTGTGGCTGTTGCACAACAGTTGAAGGCTGCCTGTCAGTGTGGCAGTCCTCAAGTTGTCGAGGTTGTTGTTGTGGCGGCTCCGCAACAGCAACAACTTCAGTCTCTTGATACTCCGTTCGTGCGTGCACGGCCACAACCTCAGTGTCCTGAACCTCTGTGTTGTCGCACGCTGCCACAGCCTCAGTGTCTTGAAGCTCAGTGGCTGTATGCTCTTTAATAATGGGTTGAGCGGTGTGTTCTGCTGGCTGATGCTCGGGTAAAGCAATACTCAAATGCTCAGCATGCGCGCTGCTGCATGCAGGAATGCTGTTGTCTTGTTGTTGTTGTTGTTGTTGTTGCTGCTGCTGCTGCTGCTGTTGTGGTGGCTGTGGTGGCTGTTGTGGCTGCTGTGGCTGTGGCTGTGGCTGTGGTTGTGGTTGTGGTTGTGGTTGTGGTTGTGGTTGTGGTTGTGGTTGTGGTTGTGGTTGTGGTTGTGGTTGTGGTTGTGGTTGTGATTGTGGTTGTAGTTGTGGTTGTGGTTGTGGTTGTGTGATACTAAAAGCTGCTCGCCGCTCCTGAACTTCGGACTCCGTGAAGAAGTACTCGTCCGTGTCCATGCTACCAACCTCAACGCACGCGTCCTCTACGGACGCCTGAGATGCGGGACGCTCTGCAGCAACAATGTGTGCGTGTGCCTTTGCGTGTGTGCACGCACACACACGCGCATGTACAACCGTATGGGCGTATGTATGCCTGTGTGTGTATGTGCGCACGCGTAAACTGTTTGAGACAGTAACAGGTAAGCATTCATACCTAGTAGGAAGTCATCAAGGCCCATGCTTTGCCGTGCGAGCGTAAGCTTTTGGCATATGAGCTGAGCCGTGTCATTGACAGAAAGGCCTTTGTACCCCTCATCGCCGATGACGAGCGAGAGCGCGACCGCTTCCGCTGCCGTGACAGCATACCCCAACGCGACCTCAAACTGCTCATCCACATCAACACCATCCGTCTCCGTGTACTCGCTGGCCTCTGTATACGTGCCCTCTGTGTACACGCCATCCGCTGGCGCTGATTGACCCCGCAGCGTGGCAATCCTGTCCTGAGGAAAAAGCCTCGCTGGCTGCGAGTGAGCTTGATGACGCACAAGCTGCGGCCGCCGTGGAGACATGATGATGGCTCTTGGCATCGGGCTCTTGCTTGTGGGTGGTGGCGGTGGCTCTTCGGGCTCCTGCACAACTCAGTTGTTGAATGTGCATGCTGCCGTCGTGTATGTGTGTATAGCATGTGTATGTATATACGTGCGGCCTTGCTAATGCTCACCATGCACCATTGTGTTTCTTGAGTAAGGAGCAGCTGCAGTGGTGGTATGCCATCGTCACTGTCGAGTTGTGCCTAACAATGATGTGCTTGTCAACACCGCATGAATGTTATGTAAACTGCACATTCATGTTAGATGCGTGAAGAGGGTTGTGCTTCGCAAACCTGGGCATGAGTTGCAATGGCGACTTGGGAATGGCGCACTATTGCTGGGTGGTGCAGGGCAGTATCCTGGCCTGGAAATGATGGGTAATGTAAGTGCTTTGAGTGCATACGCACGCGCACAAGTGCGCATAAGTATGTGAACACGCGTGTGCGCACACAGCCACGCAAGCATGCGCACATACATGCATTCATCCACACGAACGCATGCTGACAGATCATGCGTAGCTGCTGTAAAATTAGATAGCCAACACACCGTCTTGAGCATCAAGTCAAAGTCACACGACTGTTATGTTATGCACAATCGACACTGACACTAGCTGACTTGACTGCAGCAGCTAGATTCAGCACTGAAACGCAACTGGCGAGCGGCAACTTGAAGCTTTCCTGTGTGCACAAGACTTCTCGGGAGAGTGCTGCAGCTGATTGTACGTATGACAACAAGCAGCCGCAACGGTTGTGTCCACACGACAAGACAATGGACTCTTGTCACAGCATATATGCTTGCGACTTCAAGTTATATAGTAACAATCACTGTAATGAGTGAAAATACTTGCAAGTAAATCACGTGAAGGCTGTAAGCTATGTGGTGTTCACCGCCGCCTCCGCCACGCACCTGCCACGCCCTGGTGCCGGCCATCCCCCGCCATGCACCGCCCTCATCAGTCCACCATAAAGCACGCAGCACCAGCACAGAATTGACATACACTCAAACCCTCAGCCACATATCCCTCAACGCCAACGTCCTCGCCGTCTCCCCCTCCTCCTCCTCCTCCACCACCGCCAACGCCACCACCGTCGTCGCCGCCTCCGCCTGATTTTTAAAGGTTAGGGTTTCCCGCCAATCTTTTTATCCGCCGATATCGACAGTTTGCCAATATCAGCACAACGGCGCCAAGCCACTGATATCGAGTTGTGGCTGGCATCACGTGACGTTGCTGGCAACCGTCGTGGCAGCGGCGGCGGCGGCCGTGACGTGGTCGTTGGCGATGGCGTCGTCAAGGGTGATGGGATCATCACCAAGCTGCGTGTTGGTGTTAATGTTACTGGTCTGCTCTGTAGCTGTGGATGCGCTGAAGCTCGAGCCGTACATTCCCAGCCTGTTCAGCGGTTCCGGCGTGACCAGGCCGCTGCTGAAGGGGCAGAAGCCTCCCAAGGGCGGCGATAAGAAGGCCAAGGAGGAGTACATGAGGGAGATTGTGTGCAGCGACGAGCTCAAGAACAAGGCAGCCGCCGTCGACCAGTGCTTTGGAACGGGCAAAGACTGGGTCAGGGAGTGCCCTGGAAACACCGCACATGAAGCGGACTTTGACACCACATCAGTCCTCACTGGAGGGCCGACAGGTATGATTAATTGTCGTCGTCGTCTGCGTCGTCATTGCTGTCGTGGATGCTTTTTGTTGTTACTGTTGCAGTTGCTGCTGCTGCTGCCGTTGCATTTGTTGCTGTTTCTGTCTTGTACTTTTGTTGTTTTGGTTGTCAACTGACTTGTCGTTGTTACAATGCAAAGGCAATGGTCGCTGCAGTATCTGTCGATGTAAGTCAGAAGGCATCACTAGCACATGCCTGCATGTAACTGTGCACCAACTTGTGTCAAAGCTAAGTCAAACTACGTCAGAGCTAGTGCTGGGTAACAGTAGTAGAGGGCGAGTATGAGGTTGACACATGCGCAATGCACTTACACCACTATGTAACAGGGTGTACAGAGGCGTGGGCGACGGTGGTTGCGGATGACGTGTACCTTCCTGGAGCGTTAGTGTTGGTGCACACGCTGAGGAGGCACAGCACGAACGCGCGCGACATCATTGTGATAGCGTCCTCGAGGGTGTCAAAGGCCACATTGGACGCGCTGGCAAAAGAGTGCGTGATAGTAATCGTGTCAGACCCGTCGAGCAACGCGCAGGCGACCGATCTCGCTGCCGTCAATGCCCGATATCAATCTGGCTACTGGCTTCTGAAGATGTTAGTGTGGAGGTTGAGGGAGTACTCCCGCGTGGTGTACCTTGACGCCGATATCTACGTCCGTCAGGACGCAGACGCCCTCTTCTGCACGGATATCTCCCCAACCACACCAATATCCGTCACGCCGCGCTCGGCCACGGAGGCCGCATCGGGCTTCAACGCGGGGATGTTTGTCTTCGCTCCAAGCAACATCGAGTTCCGAGCTATTCTTACAAGCTTTGAGGCGCTGAGCGAGAGCGAGCTCGCAGCCACGACCGAGCAAGACTTTCTCAACAAGCACTTCAAGGGGAGGTATATACACAAAAACAGCAAAGCTCCTTGTGCCATGCACAGCATGTTAACACAGAAAAACACACACATGCTCTCACTCATTCACACTCACATCACCGTACTCACAGGTATAGTGTCGTACCTTTGGACTTCATAATGAAGCATCGGCGCATGGTGAGGACTCCCGAGGCATGGGACCTCGCCCGCGTCAAGGGGTACCACATGAACGGGGCGCCCAAGCCGTGGAACCCCACGTGGCGGACGGCGTGCGCGTACCCGGGAGGACACGGGAAGCGCGTGCGTGACTACGAGGCCTTCTTCGTAGAGTGGTGGTACTACTACTACGACATGCTTGGTGAGGTTCTCCCCCTCGACACCGCCCAATTCAAGCTCCGGCCCGAACACGACCCCACACGGTCGTGGGAAACGTGGAATGAGGATGAGTTTGTAAGGACACGTTGCCAAGGCTCTGCTGATGAGCGCAGGCGCAGATGATGTCACCACTGTACACATGTTGAACATTTCTACAATAACAATTTCTCATACCCACGACCCCGCACCCACAATCAGGCACTGCACACATAGCGCAATAACATGGTAACAACATGTGCAGTTCATGTGCTTGCGAGCATCTGACATGTGACTGGACAGAAGGGTTCATATAACAGTCACTGGTCACAGCCGGCTCTCAACGTAACACAGAAAATCGTACCAATGAAGGCTGTGTGATTCACATTTACCACAAGAGCAAGGACTTGTTTCAGGTGAGACACTTTACAGGGTCCACATAGCTGGACATACTATGTATATAGCAAAGTGCTGTCGCACTGGTGTTATGATCGACTGCGTCTTCGTCTCCGTGGTGGTGAGGGCGACTGCTTGCGATGGTGCTCGTGTTTCCTGCAAATAAGTGTGCAATAAGCACCCGTAGCAGGCAGTGCAAAGCTTGCCAACATTACATTCCAGCAGTGCATATACAAAACAAAAGAAAGAAGAAGATCCACCTGTCCTTCTCGCGCGACCTTCCGCGATGCCGCGAGTGTCGCTCTCGTGATGGGGATGGAGACTTCCTGTAACAACATTCCTTTAGAACCTCAGCCGCAGCAGCCGCAGCAGCAAGCAAACCAACAACCACAGTGTCATCTCTCACTTTTTATTGCGCTGCAGAGACCGCGAACGTGACCGTGAGCGTGAGCGACTTCTTCTGCATGCATGCACACCTCTCAGAGACGGTTGCTTGCTGGTGCATGCAAAGCCCTTTGCAAGCCCTGATGTGCAATGTACAAGGCACCTGTGATGGCGAGAAGGGCTCTTATCATGTCGCGACCTATCTTTGTGACGTGCTGTCTTGTCTCGGTCCCTTGTTGACTTCACCCTGTCCTCTGAGCCTTTTTCTACATGTCTGTGTTGAGAACTTTTTGCAACTTGTTGCCTGTCGCCAGACTCGTCCTTCGCATGGTGGGCATCGGCCTTGGACGCCTCTCGTCCCATGTCTTTGTTGTGATGGTTATGTGTCTCATCATGCGCATGACCACAGTCCCTCTCCGCATGTATTGCAGCAGGCTTGCCATTGGTTGAGACAGGCTCTGCTGCGGACTTCAAACCAGCTGGCATGCTATTGGGAGCAGCTTGCTCGCCGCTCTGTTCCGCTCCCGTGCGCCTTGCCATAGCTCGTGCTCGCCAACCCGTCGCTGTTGAAGGGTCTGCGTCTGGCATGCGAGCCGTTGTTGGCAACGTGCCCGCCGCATCCCCGTTGTCACGTGTGCTACCGGCAATTGTTGGCTTGTTGCCCGCAGCCGGCTCACCGCCAGCAGGCTCACCTACACACATGACCGCAAGAAAATCAGCACGATGCAGACCTTCCTGCTGTACAAAGGACTCGTGTTGACTAGCACCCATGTTCACACATGGTCCATAGTGAGGAATTCTGTCTCACCTGACGGGCTGCGCTCGTCTTCGTCGCTGTCGCTGTCGCCATACCCGAGGCCAAGCGGGTTTACACTTGCACCGGCATCTTCACTTGTGACACGCACAGGATGGATGACCTCAACTCTGGGAGTGTCTTCTGCAGCACGCGTAGGTTTGCTTGGATTATCACCTGTGGATGGCATCATCATCAATCTAAAAGTTGACAAAAAGGCACAAAGGCATAATGTACACAACGCATACCGTCCGTTTCGTGCAACACTTCCATAGCAATCTCGCGAAACAGACTGTCTGTGACTTTCAGCAGTATCTCTGTCAGCACCTTCTTGATCTCCATGTTGAGTGCTGCCTGGCGTTCAGCCGCTCTGGCAGCCTACTCCCAGAACAAAAACAAAGTGTGACTGGTCAGTTGAAGCACCTCAACCACAAATACATAGAATGAGCTCTCTCAATTCTACACTCTATCATACCTCTTCTCCAGCGTCTTCATCTGATTCGCTGTCGGACAAATCATGACCGCCGTTTTGCAATACAGCTCTGGCAGGCATGTCATCAACAGCATCGTTGTCTGGTTGCTCATGCCCACCATGTGATACGCCGTTGTTGTTTGCAGCATTGGCTTGCACTTGGCGCTGCTTCGTTTCCAAAAGCGCTTCCCGCACCCATTCGGGCACTTTCTGCTTGTGATACTCAGGATTAGAGTTCAGGCAGAGAGCATCACATTCGCCTCAGGCTTACACACAAGAAATCTATTATAGTCACAGTTGTTGGCAAAAAGCACAAGGAGAATGTTTGAGCTGTAAGCACCGTTACCTTTTTGGATTGAGCTATTTGTCCCGCATCAGCCATTGGATAAGTGCCATAAGCATAAGGCGGTGCCATGCCGGCAACCCCATCCATTTGATACGGTGCGGTTGGCATTGCCGCGGGTGCATAGCTAGTTGTGGGGCCGTAGCTCGCTGAGTACATGTTGTTATGTTGTTGCATGTGGCCGTACTGCAACAAGAGCTGTAAGCATGCACGGAAGGACATCCCCGCACACCGTGTGCTGTTGGGCCAGGTGGGCCTGCTTTCAAGCATCAAGCAATGCTATGCCTATCCTCCAGCGCTGCAAACCACTGGAGAATAGGCCTGCAACGCTCCCACCTGCTGCGGCAAAGGTTGAGCATATGCCTGCTGAATTTGTTGTGGTGGTGGCGGGTACGGCGGCAGCGGAGGCTGCATGTTGGCGTGTTGATTGCTGTATTGCTCTGTTGGATATGCTTGTTGCTGCGGTTGTGCATGGTAAGCTTGCTGCTGCGCATGGTAAGCATCTTGCGGACCACTGGCCAACACTGCCTGAGTACGCCATCGCTGTCACATGTTACTGCAAGCGAGTGAACAGATAACTATGACGCAGAACGCGAAATTGTTATATGCTTGCCTGCTCCTGTGGTTGTGTGTACTGATGGTACTGGTCCGCATAGTGCTGGTCCTGTGGCTGCATCAACGCACTCGCTGCGTCCCCCGCTATTTGCATGTCCTGCTCTCCTGCTTGCCATGGGTGGATGTGATAATGTGATTGCATGCATGCTACCCAGGGCAGTACTACTAACACAAATGCAACATAATACTTGCACAATCAGGGCAAACCACCGCGCATCAGATATGTGATGTTGACCTCTGAGCGATTTATGGCGATACCAAATGATCGCGATGCATGCAAGACCAAGTGGCATGTCATCAGTCGACCTTACAACACTGTTGCAGCTGATAATCTAAACAACTGAACATACTCAGCAGCTGTCGCTGCACTAACAAGGTATGCCCCACACCAATTAGCACCATGGACAAGAATAGCAAGTAACAGAGTCAATTCGCGACAATATTGCAGATTTGTAGGCATGCGGTACCTTGCTCAGGCTGGGGCTGCTGCTGCTGCCAAGCCACCCAAGCCTTTGCGCGGGCGGCCAAGTCCTCAGGGGTCTGGGTGGAGTGGGGGTCTGGCTGCCTGTGTCCAGCGCCTGGTGCCCACCCAGCGGCGCCTTGCGTGGTAGGATGAGGATGAGGAGCATGATGAGGCGGCGGCGGAGGCTGCGCTCCCCACTGGTGCCCCGCTCCGCCCCACATTGCTCCTGGTGTGTAAGCAGCCGGAGCTGCCGGCTGAGGAGGTGGCGGAGGCACGGCAGGGTAATGCCCGCCTGCGCCGTAAGCTGGCTGCTCGTACGGGTTCATCTCCAACGCCGCCAACACCGACCACACCTACATCCCTGACATGCGCAGTTAGGGTTGCACACTGCACTGGTAGAGTTCTCTCGCCAACTTCATTTGGCTAACGCATTTTGCATGAAACGAGGTGGGTTCATGATGTGCCGAATTCAACTTGACTTGAAGTACACGGTAGGCTAAATAACGACGAAGCAATGCGCAAGTATACAAGGTAATGCATCTCACACATCCATGCTCTTAAGAGTGATGATTGCAACGCATTTAGTGTGCATAGTATTTGCATTAAGCTTACAAGTGAATGCGGTCTGTCACTTCTGCAACCGCAAGTGACATCATATGTGATCCACATGATTTGTGTGCACTATCAGATTATAAATGTTGCTTTTGTTCAGCATACTTTAGTAGATGCTTTTCATTAGCATGTTTCGCGGTTCCGCGCTAAATAAAGATAAATATTCATATAAAGTTTAAACTAGCACGAGTCACGTTGGTGCCAAGCATAATTGTCATTCTAATTTAATAATGCGCACATACAATGTATCGTGTGCATGCATAATATGTGTTGTTAAACTGACGATCTCGTTTATACATTCACAATTAAAACATCCTTATATTTTGTTTAAATGCACATGTCATCACTTCAAATAGCATAGCTGTATGTGATTTGCGCATGCTACATTTTATTGATGTGTTTAAAAATGTTTATAATTAATTATACACGTTACATCATGATGCGATATTATATATAGAATTGATATTGCTACAATAATGTACTAACAACGGTGCATTCAAGTTCAACGTTACTACACCATGTATGTCACAAACATAGCACATATGTTATTATTTACACATGTATTCTTAATATCGCCTATCACCGGATGTGTAGTGTTACAAATGCCCATTTTTATATAACTCTTTAAAACAATGATAACATTACATGCATTTGTGACAATGCACACCAATATTATGTTCATCAGCTTTAGGTAGCAATGTTCTTGTCCATAGCATTGTTTAAGGACTATTTTGTATTTACGAAACTATGATTTTTCATTCACAAACACTCATGTGCGATGCGACATTTTGACAAGAACCGTAAACTAATGCAATGCCTGACTGTGCAGACTTGATTTTTCAACTGAAACTTGTGCATCCATTGCATACATGCATGCTTCTGTCAACTTCAACCATCCATGACCCACAATACTCTGTGGTAGTTTTAGCGCCAGAATAAAACAACAAGAGCATGCTGACTCTACATTGTCTGCGTTTGATTATGAACCAACGTTCACATTGGTTACATCACCTGGGCCGCATGGCCCATGCGGCATGGCCCAGGTGATGTATCAATGAAACTGAGCGAGATGCTTTTGCGAGGGCTGTTGACTTGTTGTCATGCTGTCAGAACATTGACTCCTGTAACTGATTATTTTGCTGTCACCCCTGGCGATCCACCAGCCTGTCTCGTGATGACATGTGGAAAGCGCTGACAGCAGCCTCGACAGCAGCGAGAAAGTGCGCTTTTTGAACTAGCCAGCGTGCTGCCGGTCAGTTTTGGGGGATTTTCACATTGTTTACCAGACAATGCTTGACAAAACCCCTAGCAAAGCGGAAAAGCGTCCAAATTCGCCACAGCTTCGCTGCTGACCCTGCGCGCGCTGGCGCTCAGCGCTTACAAAACGGGTGTCGTCACGCAGTTTAAGGACGGAGTTGGCTAGGTTAAACCTTGCTGCGCGGTACGCGCATGTACCTTGTTATCGAGCAGCGCGTACCCTCTCTATCGCAAAATGTATTTGCCAATTAAAAGATATTGATAAGACACGCACAATATATCGGCATGCATATGTTCTTTTGTGGTACGCAGTTAACTGCGGTCAGCTACACCAGTGAGCAGTGGTTGTTGGCAGCATAGGCGGCAGCGGCGGCGGCGAGGGGAAGCGGGTTGGCAGTCATGGCGGTGGCGGCGGCGGCTGTGGTCAGCCGTGCGGCATTGGGTGTCGGTTTGGAGGGGATCTTGCCTGTGAAGCTGTCGTCGCGCAGGCGGCGGGCAGGTAAAGCATGCGTCATGTCGCCGGCCAGGGCGGTGCTGGAGGCTTCTCGCCCGGCGGAGGAGCAGCAGCTTGATGCTGCCAGTTCGGAGGCGGCGGTGCGGGAGCTTCGGGAGGAGCGTGACAGGCGGGCGGCTGCCCTGGCTGCAGCCGAGGCTGCCCTCCGCGCTGTAGAGCGGCAGATGACTCCCCGCAACGCCTACCTACCGCCTGACGGCCGGCCATGCGACTACGGGTTCAATTCCGCCACAGTCGGTGTCTACACGGACGACGCCGTCCCGTCCGCCGTGCCTGAGAACGTCTTTAGGCTGGCATGGAAGAACTTCAGCCGCGAGCTGCGTGCCCTTCGCAAGGCCTTGGACCCTGCTCAGTGCGAGGTGAGTCACCATGACCTGACTTGACGTCACGTCTTTTCATCGTTATGCTTTGGGTTGTGGTTTTGAAGTTGCTGCTCTTCAGCAAGACGTAGAGTTGGAAACGCTTTACACACCAACAGTAACCACTCGGCTTGCCTGCAAAGTGCTGAATATCCCAAGCATTGAATTTTGTCACATGTCAAGAACTGCACAGCAGTCGAAAACATGCACTGCCATAATTATGAAGTTGTTAGTTGTGTGGGTAACGTCATGGGTGCTCAGTATGGGCTGTTCATCGCAGTCAGTTAGTTATCAACCAAGAACTGTATTATGTAGTGCTACTACTGCAGCAGCTGGCATGCCTTGCACAGTACGAGTGTTGTTTCCATGACTTCCAAGTCGTTACTTTTGCATACTGCCATCAGTTGTTGTTCGTGTTATTGGGTGTTTGTTACTTTTTTGTAAACAACTTGCTCAGACGTTGCTGCGCAGGTGGACGACCCTCTCGACCCTGATCTTTGCTCCATCAGCGGCGATGCCATGCGTTGCGCCTCGCTTCGCGCAGAATTGGAGACTTTGACACTGAACGATAAGGCTGTATGGCAGCGGGAGCAGACACGCACTCCCATCAAAGCGCCACCGATCATCAAGATCCCATACCTCATGTTGTGCTGGGCTCTGGACCTGCTCTACAACGGGAAACCCATCCAACGCTTTTGGGTGCTGGAGACCGTGGCGCGCATACCATACTTCAGCTACATCTCCATGCTGCACTTGTACGAGACGCTCGGGTGGTGGCGTGTTGGCGCGGCAGTAAAGCGTGTCCACTTTGCTGAGGAGTGGAATGAGTTCCATCACCTGCTCATCATGGAGTCTCTCGGGGGAGACCAGCTTTGGAAGGATCGTTTCTTCGCCCAACATGCTGCTGTTTTCTACTTTTGGGTGTTGGGCACGCTGTGGCTGGTGTCTCCCAGCCTCGCATACAACTTCAGCGAGATTGTGGAGGCCCACGCTTTCAGTACGTACGCACAGTTTGTGGAGGAGAACGCGGAGAAACTGAAGACCCTCCCTGCTCCGGAGATTGCGCGCAAGTACTACCTTGCTGAAGACATATACATGTTTGATGAGTTCCAGACTTCGATCGCGCCGGGGACACGTCGACCCTCCATGGCGTCTCTCTATGACGTATTCTGCAACATTCGTGACGATGAGGCCGAGCATGTTAAGACGATGGTGGCTTGTCAAGACAATGCTAAGGTTGTGCAAAGTCCGCACACGGCCGCGGCAGTTGGTGTTCCCGCACTGGCTTCAAAAGCAGTCGCAGCCGCCAAGCCCGTGCCTGAAAGCATACTGGCCTCTGTGCAGACAGCTCTTGAGCGTGTGCCCAGATGGTTTTGATATATAACACTATATATATACATTTGTGTGTTGAATAGCGCTTAACATGGTTCGACTGGCATTACCTGCGATGGGTCATATCTGATGTAGATAAAGAGATGAGTTTTGGCGTGATACTAGTTCTCTGGCTCTCATTTGCAGCTGTACAGTAGTAGCCTACAGACATCTTTGTACTGTTCAAGGCGTGGCTGGGTGCTGCTTGGTTTGTGCATCTGTGGCTTGACTTTACGTGGGTAACTGCGTTTGTGGCAGTGAGCGCGCACACAGCTTTGGTGATGAAGCTGCACCACTTTGTGAAGGGTGTAGTCATGAAAGCATGGACAGTTCTGATGCTATTGCTATAGCCTGTTGTCAGTGCAATTGCAGCACAGATACTTGAGGTACCGCTGTGCGCACTGTTACTCGCCAATTTGCAAGCTGTGTGTGAGACTCCTCACAAACCCATATTCCTGCCACAGAGCTCATTGACTCTGTAATTGCGCTAGCTAGCTACACGCCAGAGCCAATGAGCTCCCAACCAGTAAACCAAGGCATGTGCAATTGATGCGCACACAAGAGTATAGATGTCAAAACCAGACATCATATGCAGTGCTAGTGTCAATGCACTCGCTGTGCATCTACATCGCAGCACATCACTACAGGCGGCTCGCAAATATACCTGTAGGCAGTGCAACAACATACACAAAACATCGTTTAATATAGTAGTTTGACATAGTAATACTACTGAGACACAAGCATTGCGCAAAGCATCAGCAGATCTCCTTGTCATTGTTAAGCTTCAGACCCAAATCTATGTACAACCATGTATAATATAGTATGCAAGGATTGTGGCATGCATGAGAATGTAGCAAACATGCATGCAGTCCGCACACTACACCATCGCACTCTTATATTCACCATCGGGATGTCCAAGCTCACTACTTATCTACCTTCGCTACTGCCCATACCCATTCAACACATATGCAGGCACGTGTAATTACCTGTACAACACGACGATGTCCGCAAACATAGGAGCCAACCTCTTGTGCCTGCCGGCAAGCACAGAGGCAAAACGATTAGCCAATCGCGCTTCAAGCAGCGCCCTTTCGCTAGTGACAGCGTTGCAGACATGCCGTAGATGCTACAAACCAATGGTGCCTACGTGAAACCTTGTATAGTGTGCATCCCCATAAAAGCCTACGTAGACTTCTTGATCTGATCCGCAGCTGAATGTGCAACTTTGTTTGCCTCATCCTCAGCCTTCTTCACCTGCTCGTTCACCTGCTGCACAACATCTCCTGCAGACCTGCAAGCACACACATCAGCAAGACAAAGCAAGCAGTTCAGGCTGCATGCGTTAATGGAGGCTGGAACAACACAAGCAAAACTAGCACAAGTAAGCTGTGGGGGCTGCGATGCAAAACTTCATGTGGCTAAGCAGCCCAGGTTTGAATGTGCCCAAACAACACACTCTTTCAAGCTAAGAACTTCAACTGGCATGCATTCATGACGCCTGCTTGGGTCAGTCACTAGTTGCGCTGCTCACTATGCACAACACGTGTGCAGCAGATGTTCATACGCATGTGCGGGCATTTGTGTATGTATATGCATGTACGCATTCGTGTGCATTTGTACAAGAACTGAACTGTGCAGATGTCTATTCAAATGCATGTACGTGCGCATGCACACGTAATCGTATGTGTACACTGTACATCTAAATTAGTGTCCGCATGTACACGCTGCTCACCTGTGCGTTGCAGTGTACCAGCGCTGAAAGTTGTACAGTTGCACCGTCTCATTCGCAACATGGCAAGAGAGTAGCAGATAGTTTCGCGGCTGAACCATCCAAGCGAAGCGCATAAAAAGAAGTGAATAGACGCACAGCGCTGCAAGACACAGAGGAATTGAATCAAGCTAAAAGCTGCCTGGCGTCTCATGAATATGACAAAAAAACAAAACATCTCACAAGGCAACAATGACCAGCACTTACTGCCTGTCATGGGGCCTGAAATCATATCAGGTGACTTCTTCATATCTGCAAGCCCCTGGCAGGAGCGCAAACAACCGTTAACCTCATGCATGCATGTTGGGTGATGTAACGAACCCTAACACTGCCTTCCCAAGCCACAGCACAAACACACTCACCGCTACCACAAACCCCCAATTCGCCACGGGTCCCCAGAAATGAGTCGTCTTGGGGCCAACAGGACTGTTCCAAAACGCCCGCAAAGCGGACGCCATGCTTGCCAACCACGCCGCCAACAACACCGCCCCCGCTACGGCCAAGCAGGAATACTTCACCTTAACAGCCTAACTCTGTTGCGTTAAGATTCTTAACTTTCAACCTAGTTCAGCAAACCCTAATTGCGCACAAGCGCACAAGAGTTTGCCGCACAAGAGCACAAGCGGTCATTCCGTTGAGACACAGCACAAATGCAAAAATGTGAACACATCAGGCGACAGTGACAGGCTTCAGCCATGGCGGCGGCGACGGCGGCGGTGGTGTGGCTGCCGGCGTTGCTGCTGGTGTGGAGAGCCGCGCCAGCAGTAGGAGTCGCTAGTGTTTCTGCTGGAATCGGAATTTCCTTGCCGTCATTTGAGGTTGCTGGTGCAGCGGCTGTGCAGGTTGGTTTGGGCGGCATTATAGTGAGTCCTGCACAGCAAGCATGGGTGTGGTTGTGGGCTGAGCTTTAGCCCACAGAGTGCTCTGGGTGCATAATTGCTCGTTGTACCTGTTACTTCTGTTCAGTAACATGTGGTAACCACTGACATCATTGACAGACATCTTGCAATCTGCATTTTGCGATGAGGACACGTTTCGTATGCGTACAGTTACTAGTTACTGCCTTGTGTGCCAATTGTGCGAAACCTTACGTCTTGCACCCAACTATTCAAGGGCGAGAGCCTTCAAGGTTGACATGTTTGTGTGCCCATCGATGTTGTCGTGCCTGCCGCTGCAGCTGTGCTTCCGTTTTGCACACACACGTTGTCGCGCGCGAATGTGCACATGCATGCACACAGTTTTATGCACGCATGCACACACACACAGAGGTGCACGCGCACGCACAAGCATATGTACACACAGAAGTGCACGTATGCACTTCAGAACACGATTCAACATGCTCTTATCAGGCCCGCGAATCAATTGTTGGTGAGTCCCTTGCAATGGTGCGGGAAGTGGAGGCATTGAGTTGCGGGACACAGGCTTACGCACAGCTGCTGGCCTCCTGCAGGTGAGTTTGCATGTTTGGTTGATCAGATCACACTCGCACAGCATTAGCATGCGTGCATGCAAGTGCGTGTTGAGGAAAACCTTTCTTTTCCTATCTCTGCTCTTGTATTCCTGTGCATGCCCTTGTGGTGAGAGCAAAGGTAGTGTATGACATACTCTTGGCATCTGTGTTCATTGCGGCGTCTCAGTGACTCGGCGACGTTGTCAAAAAGGTCTGCTTTAAACATGTTCCTCTTGCATGTTAGGCTGAAAACCAGCATTGTCTTCAGGACGATCATCAAAGACGATAACCTGAAGAAACGGATGGCCGTGCTGTTCACAAACTGCTTCCTGCAAGAGAGCGGTCGAGGGACGCTGGACGAGCCGGCATTCCCGTGCGAAGAACAGGATCATATAAAGGTTGGCGTGCTGGCTTGGTGATGTGTGACACTCCCATGTATGCGTGCACGCAAGCTCTCGCAGTGTCTGTGCGAGCATGTGTGTGCAAGTAACCATTGCGTGCGCGCAGGTGCGTGCATATGTGTTGTTGCGCGCATGCGTGCCTGCCTTGACATGAGCTTAACTGTCACTTGGTGGGCAGGCGTGCACAGCTCCCATATATGAAGACATCAACAACAACGCTTGGACAACCTACTTTGGGTTCTACAAGGCCGTGGACGCAATCTGCCACCATTTGCAGTATGTAGCGCCATTGGGGGGGATAACCCCTCAGCAACATCTTGTCTGTTGCCTGCAACGTTCTTTGCGTTTGACATGTAGCGCATTGTTGCTGCAGGAGTGACCTGTTTGTGCAACGGACAGAAGAAGCGGTCAGTAGCCTCCAGGTGAAGCCCACAGTCTACACATGTGTCACAGGGTGTGGTACTATGCTATGTTCATAATCACTTATGTTTGACGACCTGTGGCACATACCGTACCTATGGCACCTACACGCGCACGCTTCCGCATGGGTTGTTGTGACTAGGTGCCCAGGTATCTACTCCCCTTATTCCAAATGCGATTATTCTAACCTGTGTGCGTGCGTGCAAGCGTGGGTGCGTGCGTGGACACTTGCGCAGGCACGCAAGTGCAGTGTAGACTGGCTGTTGCTCTCCAACTGTACAACAACTGTACAACTGTACAACATCGTGTCTTGTCTTGTACAGCCACGCCGACTAACATTACATATCCATCCCATCCTTGTGAATCCTTGTTCTCACTCTAACTCACCCCCCGCGTGCAGGCTGCCACCATGGATGCCACCTCCTCCCTCCACTCCCTCTCCTCCACCTCCCTCTCCATCCTCTCCACCTCGCACCAATCCCTCGTATTACAACAACAACTCCACGCCCAGAACGACCGCCTGTCGAAGGAGATCGGCCGCGCGGTCGACGCGGCAGGGGTGTTGGTTGAGGGACAGAGAGCGGTCGAGGAGGCGCAGAGGGACATGGAGAAGGCGGCGAGGGAGGGGTTTGGACACGTCAATGATGAGCTGGCGCAGGTACGTGCGGGGGTGGAGGGTGGATGCATGGGTACTGGCGTGTACGCGTCAGGGTGTGGATGCGCGAGCATCAGCGTGCGTGCGTGCGTGGGCATGCGTTGGAAGTGCGATTGCGTGTACGTGCGTGTGCACGAGTGAGCTTGCATGTGCTTGAACGTACACACACGCACACTGTGCACATCTGAGTGTGCGCGCGTATGTGCGTGTGCGCATGTGTGCCTTCTTGCATGCTTGCGCGCGTGCGCATGCCTCACTTGTGAATTTGCACGTTTGATCAGTGCACGCTCACACACTCGCGCATGCGGACACATCTGTCTGTACATATACTCTTGTCAGCGTGTGTAGGTGCATCTCGGCATGGACGCCCTTCGCTCCTGGCAAGAGGAGCTCATTCGCGGGAGCGCGGCGGCGGCGCAGGCGCTGGCGGATCTGCGGGGAGCGCAGGACGCCGCGTGGCTGGAGGCGCGGGGAGCACTCGCCGCCGCGCGCGAAGCACACGTGGTCCACGCAAATGATGAGGCCGCACACCATGCGCACGTCGCGTCCGCACACCAACACATACTCAATGCCACGCGCGCCGCAGCGTCTGCTCAGGTTAGTGACAATGATGTGGTTGAAACAACCGACGCGCGTTCGCGCGTGCGTGCATGTGTGTGTATGTGGTGGTTATAGCAACTTACTTGCACAAACTTTGGAATGGTATGTGTGTTAACGTTGCCATGAGCCTTCTTGTTGTGTGCTTTTGCAAAGGTGTACATCATGGCAGGTATTTTGATTGAATGGGCAATGGTCAATGGTCAATGTTTGTGCTTCAATACAGGAGGAGTTTGTCACGAAGCAAGCGGAAGTGTTCACGCTGCTCTCGCGCATCCTTTCTCTTCACGCCATGCTCGCGCGTGAGCTCTTGACGATCAAAGCGTTGGTCTTCTACGCGTCGGCGTCTCTCCTGTCCTTCACGCTCACGAGCGTGCCGCGCACGGCGGGCGCGCGCCTCCCTCTCTACTTTGGGTTGACCCTCAACTTTCCAGCGGAGCGCTGCGTGGCGTGGGCCATGCGTGCCAACATGGTTGGTGCGGATGACGTGGGCACGCTGGTCTCGGCCACCCGCACGGCGTGGGCAGCGTACGCGTGCGTGTGCGTGTGCGTCGCGGCATTGATGTATAAGGATTATGCCAGGCTGGCGCACGAGAGCATCGAGGAGCTGAGAGCCAACATTGTTGCGTGGAAAAGAGGTGATGCCAACAAGAGCTCATACGCGAGGCAGCTGGCAGTGATGGCGTCGCGACAACGCGCCAAATTCAGACGATGTATGTTCCCCTTTGCATGCATCTGTGTGGCAATGTCGCGGTCTATACATGCACACGTGGATATGACGTTTATTGTGCACACACAAGTACCCCCATGCACACGCACACACACGCAGGCGCGCACACGTGCATGAGAGCACGAGTGCACGCGTTGTGTTGTGTGCGTGAACACAAAAAAGTATGCCTACATGGCATGTGTCAAGTTTGAGCCGCACAATACAGTTCATATGCATTCGCACTCTCTCCATCACAAGAGCATGTGTGCGGTCAGCACATTTCATTGCGTACATCATTGTACACTAACCCGCTTGGTGTTGTGTTGTGCAGCGCTGTCTCTCACGCCTTCCACTCCACGGCAAGCGCGCTCCCCTCTCCTCCTCACCCAAGATTTCGCAGCCTCCCCGCCGTGCGAAGCGCTCGATCAGGCTGTTTATGACATTGATGATACGGACATCGACCCGGATTACGTTCCGCCTTGGACGGATTGGGGAGAAGAGGGTGAGGAGGTGGTGGAGAGGTGTTATGATCTGCGGCCTAGAGGGTGAGTAGCTGTCAAATATTAGATACAAAGTGGAGGCACATGCGTGTGCACGAGCATGCGCACAAGCGCGCACGCACATGCACCATACGTGCATGCATGCGCGCACAGGCACAGTTGCTAAACCCGCTTTTGTGCTCGGAAGGCGCAGGCAGGTCTCGCGCGCGTGGGCAATGAGGGTAAGACGGCTCCTGCGCATGGAGACGGCTGCCGACTTTGCGAGCACGGTGCATCTACAAGTAAGCACGGCCCGTTTACGGCATTTCTTTCAACTTGAGTGTGCATCATGGGGAACTTTGGCACTCTCGTGGCTGCTTTTGTGTGAGTGTGTCACTTTTCGTTTCTTTTATAGTATATGGCTATTACTGCCTTGCCTTGCCGATGCATGTATAATGCTTACTTCATTCTGTTACTCAGTGCCTGCGCACGCTGTTTGGCGACGAAGCCGATCGAATGCCTGCAGCTATCACCGACGTTCCTGATAATTGCGCTGAGACTGACACTGATATCAGCGACAGCTGCGATATTGGCGACAAGGACAATCATGGCTCTGATGATGGCATTAGTGTGCGAGACGGCACACACTGTGGCGATGATGCGGACAGCGGGAGCGTTGCTTCGCGCACGCGGAAAAGGCGGCGCACAGCAGTCTATTAGCAATCAACGTCAACCTCCAGGTGCTGGCGTGTGCAGAACAGCATTGCGACATCTCTATCTTGGCAGTTTAGTGTGTACAGCAAAACACATCATAAGTTTTGTTTATGCAAACTAGGACACGGTGGATTTATATAGTTGTGAGTCTTGGATGTGGTTGTTAGGAACCCTAGCCCATATGTATTGTATATTACTTACGGCCCATGTTTATGAAGTATGTAGCAAGCTTTCTGTTCTGTGGAGTTGCGTGTGGGCGCGAGAGTACAGTTGTGTGTTTAGATATCCCCTGCTAGTTTGGACACACTGCCCTTGGCAGACTGGAAGGCAAGACAATAAGGAGCTTGTGGCCTCATAACTTGACGAACAATCTACAACTTGCAACACCAATGCTACACGATCAATGATACACTAACAGACAGGTATATATGCAACAAAGGCTTGTAAGGTGTGTCATGCCAAGTGTTGGACAAAACTGTGGCTATGCGTTCGTAGCTCAATGCTTGAATCAGCCTCATTTGCCTGTAAGAAACTCCCGCATGTGACGGTTGATGTCATCCGGTGCGTCCTGCTGGGCGAAATGCCCCGCACCCTTGACCTTCACTATCTTCACATCCCTATAGTAATCCCCCATCTGCCAAGCAACAACACAAGAAATGGCCTTAGCACACTCACATGACGGCGCACGCATGCACATCAAGTGCAAGTGAGACATTGTGACGTTCGACACTCCAACCCCGCATCACCAATGAATGCAGCACAACGCAGAAGGACACACGCACAGACGCACACGCGTGCACGTGCATGCACAAGCACATACAGATGCATGCGTATACACGCACGCACGCACGCACGCACACGCACACGCACACGCACACGCACACGCACACGCACACGCACCCACCTTATCCAGCATACTGATCGACAGGTGCGGGTCTTCTTCCCCCCATACGACAAGCGTCTTCACATCCACCGCATAGGAAGTTGAAGAAGTCTCCCCATCACGACTTAGCGACGTCCCTCTACTCTGTTTCTTCGACGTGGCGGCTAAGATGGTCCCGACGGAGAAGATGTTGCGGTAGTAGTTGATTGGAGCTGTAAAGGAAGAGGGAGAGGGGTAGGCTGCCTCATATACCTGAAGGTGGGCATATGTGGAGATTGTTGGTTACACTAGCACAGTGTGGGTGTGGGTGTGGGTGTGGGTTGTGCTCACTTTTGCGTCTTCAGCGGTGAAGTTTTGAGGGTTTCTGAGGCTGGATTGGATGATTTTGCTGATGCCCGAGTTCGCCATAAATTGCTCCGGCACAAAAGGCAACTGACGGTTTACAAATGTTACATGTTACAGCAGGCGATAGAGCGTGCGCACACAAACGGTTGCATACGCATGCACACGCACATGCACATGCGCGCACACAGGACTGCGTGCGTGCGAGCGAGCGAGTTTGCGTGTGGACATAAGGGCGGATAGCAATCACACTTGCGCATGCACGCACGCGCGCGCACGCGCGCACGCGCGCGCGGGTGAATATCACAATGACACAATGACAGACCAATGCGAGACATTCTTGATGTACCTGGAAGAAGAACATGTACCAGCTGCTGGCGAGCTGTTGAGGGTTGTCTTGCCACTCTCTCAGCAGCACTTTGCCCGGCACGCCGTTGATGATTACGAGCCGGTCCAACATCTCCACACCATACCTCTGGTACAAGTACCTCAGTATCAGTCAACAACACACATGATATAATCACGCCCCAGTGCATCCCTAACCCTGACTTTCTACTATGATTCAGCAAGTTGATAAGCGACTATCAGTAGTAGTTGACTCACTGCCACACACAGCAAAGTGACACTGGAAGAAGATAATTGTCCCAACACCTGTAGTTTACTGATTCACTGTAATAACACTCATGCAGAACTATGTGACCCCAAAGCACCACTGACGGTTAGTTCACAGTAACCTAAGCATAGTTCACGGTCAACTCTACAAATGTTGGTTCCTTCAATTCTACAACTAATTTGCACACACACCTCAGCGAAGGCGAGCGCAACGCCCGCGCCCCAATCGTGCGCCACCAGCGTGAACTTGTCGTTGTTGTTGACGTGTCGGGCCAGAGCGCGCAAGTCCGCGACGAGGTTGGCCACGCTGTAGTCCGCTCGCAACGCCGGCTGAGAAGTGATGCATAACCATCATGTAACGTTGATAGCAGAGACAACATGATGGCGCATACTGCCACAGGATGCCATCATACCGCTTGGGTTTGGTTGTATCCGCGCATGTCTGGCGCGACAACATGAAAATCTGCCCCAAACTCTTTCAGTTGATGGCGCCAGCTGTACCAACACTGCAGAACGATGCACACGACACAACTCTTATCAGTTTGGGGTAATTGACATGCACGCCATCACGCACGCACGCACGCAAGCACTGCATGATAATAGTTTCATGTGTTTCTCTCTTGCGTATGTCGAGACTGTATGCGCTTACTTCAGGGAAGCCGTGCAGGAAAAGGATCAACGGCTTGTCTGTCTTGTTGTTGGTGACGTAATGCAGTTTCACACCGTTGACGATGGCGTACTCATGAACCAGACTTTTGTCTCCCACTTCAACCCAACCCTGTCAAGAAATTATGTTGATTACAACGCGTGCCACATGAAAGCAAAGACACGCACACACACACGCATTCTGCGCATGTCCCACACGTACGACAGGTTGTATATGGTTGCCAGGTGGTTTCGGCCCATACAGCCACTTATCCACGTTGTTCACAATCGGAAGGCTCAAAATGCCAAACCATCCCATCGATATCGCTCCCGCCATCGCCGCCGCGGCGTTTATCAAGAATCCCTGAGTTGATATAATACACTCTGGGATTGTTACACATGATGTACACACTTGTGACTATCTCATGTAAAAATGACTGAATTTGCTTGCCTTTAGTGCTGGGGTTGATACTAATGATGGTGATGGCTCCGACATGGCTGCGGATGTGGGTGAGGACTTTGACAGTGATGGTGGTGGCATGCGGCGTGGCTTGGCCATAGTGAGATGCCGTCTGCAAGTAGTGTGTGTGTATATGTTGTGTGTGTGTGCGCGCGTGTGTGCATGTGTGTGTGCGCCTGGCTTTATAACTGCGCAGTACTAGCTGTGCGTGCACGCGCACACATGTGTGGGCGTGTTGTTGTCTCATTGCATGCGTGCGCGTATGTGTGTATGTGTGTGTTGCTTGTGTGTAAGCAAAAGGCAAGCACAAAAGCAGGCAGTAAGGGAATGGAAGGGACACATGCACACGCGCACACTGTGACGTCTGCACACAATACAAGCTGCATGTAAACAGGTGCATATCTGTCTGTGTGTCACTTGTTGGAACAAGTTCCGCATAGCAGGATCAAGCACCTATACGCGAGTCGATCCAAGCAGAGCTTTGCATGCAAAGCAGCCTCAACGCAACGACGGTACTGTCAGGCAAGAAGTGCAAGCAATCGCTTGGAGCTTCCATTCAAGTTTGAAACGGAGCTACTGGTGATAAACAAACCAAACAAGCGCAGTGAACCGAACGCATGCACGACACACTCCACTCACTCCTTGTGTCACAACCCAACATGCATGCCGTACCTTGCGGGCAGCTCGTCCTGTCAAAGTCTTCGCTGAGGCGGCACTGCGTGCGAAGGACTGAGCGGCGAAGTGTGAGAAGTGCACAGGCAGGGAGGACGGCGCCATGCAAAAGCGGGCCCGCCGCCGCCGCCGCTTCACTTCACGTCACTTTACGTCACTTCACGTACTGTTGTATGGCTGCGCTAAGCCAGGAACAGCGGCCTGGTCTGGTCTGGTCTGGTCTTGTAGCGAGGCTGCTGCGCGACAGTTGTATCATAAAGCCTCGCTTCAAATTATGGAAACATGTGTTGATGGGTAAATACGTTGGCAAGGTAGTGCAACAGCGTGGCAAGGTTGCTGCAACAGTTGCAGCAACACTCGCATGCATTGTGTGACTTACGACTTGTGGATGATAACGTAGCAGCCAACACCATGGTGTGAACTGTAGGTTGAGCAATATGTTCTCTGGCAAAGTGGTGTGGCGTGCTTTTCGGAACGCACGCACGCACAAAGTTACACCTCGTTCTTGCATATGCAACAACACTGCCTGCACAGCCAAGGAAGTAGTAGTTCGAGGGGCTCAAAGTATTGCGTGCTACTTGTTTCGTCATCAGTCAGCACGATGAAGCCTTCCTCATAATGTTCAGTCCTTTGTGAGTTATGACTTGTTAGTGCTTGCGTTTAGTAACCATACGACTGCACCGCTTCTAAGGTGCTGGTGTGCACCAAACAAAGGAGCTCCCGCTCGCAAACGCACTATTGCGATTGCTACAGCATCTAACAGTGCATCCTTCCACTAGTTTCCGCTCTGTACACAATGCTACAACACGACGCGCTTGCCGAGGGTGTGCTCGGCGTCGTCTTCCGCCGGCATCATCGGCCTGGAGCCGCCCTCTGCCTCGCGCGCAGGCACGAACACGCGTGTCTGCTTTGTGGCTGCGGGAGCCATTAGCCGCGTCTCCCCGCGCTCGTACCTGAACGAGTTGACATGTTATCACTCTCGCACGCGGGCATGTATACACAAATGCACGAATTTGTTACTTTGTGAAGCCATACATACGCACGCGCAAATAAACACGCGCGCGTGCACACATACGCGCGCATGCACACACTCAAGTGGCCATGTAGACATAGATACCCTCTAACGCCTGCACATATGCAGCACATGCAAATTGTGATACTGCACATGTCCTGTCCACAGGCTCTCGTACCTGATGCCGCCAAAATTTTCAACCCTTAGCATGAGACCAAAGAATCCTTTCGAGGCCTTCACGACGTCGTATCCGGCTGACAGCGCGAAAGTGAAGCTGGGCTGCCACCAAGACTTGAACGCCACAACAGCACCTATACCACTAGTCGCCACCTGATCAGAAGGGCAAAAAATAAGTGAAATGTTGGTTACACAAAAACAAGCGCACATGCACGGGAATGCACGCACACGCAGATGGCGGCTGTGTGTCAAGTGATGGACTAACAACATGCATGCTGGTGTGACTAGTGGGGTAGGGAGTTAGTGTGTTGGGTAGCGCTAGGAATAGCGCGGTGGTAATGTGTTGGAATGACTGCATGTGCTGCATGCATGATATGCATGCCACCGCTTGACACCTTGCATGCTACTGATGTAGCATACTACATCTTATACGCACGCACGCATGCATGCAGCCAACCAGCAACAATCAAGTGGCCTCATAGTTGCACACCTTGGCCTTCACAAGCAAATTTTTGTTGGCTTGCCAGCTGCCTGCCAATGCCACGCTTGGGTCCGGCTCGTCCGACTGCACACTGCCATGTGACGTAAAGAGGGTCAAATGATGCACAGGATTGTTTCAATCTGGTGAGTGTTCGCAACCAACATATAACCAAGCAATAGTGCTTACTCACTTTTGCGCAATCTCAAAGCCGATATCAACGTAGTTTGTGATGCCGACCACACCCGTCTCCTCAAAGGGATTCTTCACCGCGCGGGTAAGCACAAGGTGATGAAAGTATGAGGCAATCAGCCTCTTGTTGTTCTGCAAACCACAACCAACATAAGCTTCACGCTTGTCAACAGATGCATCTGAAATACTTCATCAATCTTATGCTACCCTTACCTGCAACTCAAGGCCGATGTCGAATGCGGGTTCCAAAGCTGATCTCCCGCTCCTGCCGCCAGTTCCATATGCGATAGCATAGGAAAGCCCGTTGCGCAGTGCAGAATGTATGCTTGGCCTGTCTATAGCAACGTACAGAAGGGAGCAGAGTTAAGCACAAGGCATGCATGTTGACCATGACCGGCATTGAGTGACATCATGGATTGTGCTCGACAACGTGTGCACGACGTGCGGGCGCACGCACACACATGGCAATTGTACAAATGTGCGTCCGTGCCTGTGCCTAGCATGTGCGCGCGCTCAAGCGCGCGCACGTCTGTGCGTGTGTGTGCGTGTGCACATATGAGAGTAGATGCGTGTGCGAGTGTACGCTGACCAGTGGCCATCTCCCCGCCCATCGCCGATCGCATCAAGCTCGACATTAAGCCCGGCAGCGGCAATCCCGCGGCCGCGCCGTCATACTGGCAACCGGTCAACACGCGGCCAAACCTTGCCACGGCCCAGAATCGCCCGCCCGAGTCCATGATGCCTAATTCACAGCAAACATGATGCACATCAGTTATCCCACGCAAGGGACAGTACTGAGTGTCTATTGCAGTATGAATAGCTGCGCAAAGACATTTACCGCTTATAGGATAGACACCTCCTATGGACACATCCTCGGTAGAGTACCGGACGCCAACACCAGCATTTTTTGCCACCTTTTCACTGTACATGGGATGAGAACTTAGGCCAAACCACACAAAGGTTTGCAAGCGCAACTGTCACACCAGAGCTAACGCGGTAAGAATTCATGTGGCCTAAAGCCCGCTCACTTGGCAGCTTGGAAGAGCGGCGCTGAAGCAAAGACACCAATTCCAGTGTTGGGATCAAACTGGCATATGCGGGCACGCGCGTATCTGCAAACACACGAGGCCCCAGGCATGAGCGTACACATTCAAAGCATAAACAGATTGATTCCTCGTTGTCATGGGCGGCGCATGGGACATACCCTCTATTCCTTGTTGATAGCGCCACATCCATGAAAGCATTCGGGTCATCACCCAACCTACGCACAAACCACAGTCATGGCGCATGACACTGCCTGCAACAACAAAACAAAAATATATCATTGGTGGTCACCATTGCCAACGGAATGCCACCTTTCCATCAATCGTGCGGTCGGGTGGGCCATCAACACCAGCATGCTCCGTCTCTCTCGCCCTAAGCTACCGAAGACAGAAGTGGGCACAAACCACACGTACACCGAAACCATAACTGCGAGCCTGCAACCCCACGACATGAAGCTCACCTTCACCATAACATCCACAGTGTTGTCCTCTGGTGGCCTGAGGAAAATCTGCAAGCCTGCTCTTCGTGTGTCTGCACATAGTTTGTGTAGATGTTGCAGCGGGAAGCAAGATAACAGCTGTTCTGCTGGTCAAGCTATAACTGGGCAGAGAGGTGTATTGGCAGGTAAGCTATATGTAAAACAGCTAAAGACACCCATGGGCTTGGCTTGTGCAAAGGTGCCAATGTGCGCGCATGTGTGCGCATGTGTGCGCATGTTTGCATGTGCGTGCGAGCGCATGTGTGCATGTAAGCATGTGTATGCGTGTACGTGTGCGTGCGCGCGTAGGCATGTGTGTGTGCGCATGTGTGCCGGTGCTCATGCTTGCATGCGTCTACATTGTTTTATATTGCATGAGAGGGAAAAACACTAAACACTCTGCATGTTCCTTATCGCAGCAAACTGCATGCAACTACTGGCTCAACTCAACTCCAACCTTCACTGAACCAATTGACCCACCAGCAAAGTAGTCTCCGAAGAGGCGAGCGCGTGCATGCTTGCTGAATAGAAAGTCGTAAGACGACTTAGCCATCCTATCAACAAGAGCAGCAGAAAGTGAGTCCATCAGCTCATGCACGCGTGCACACGTACACAAGCACACACAGTCTCTTGTCGGTGTAACGCAGCTCAGCTCAGCTCAGCTCAGGTCAGCTCTGCCATGCGCATTGCGCTGCCTCGTTACCTGTTGCGGCCTCTTAGGTCCCGCTCAAACAGCGGCGGCACCAGCACCACCTTGGGCGGAGGCTCGTCCTTCATCAGCATGTTCCCCATGCTGGCAACCTGAACCTCTAAGCTTACCCCTCCACCCGCTCCTCGTCTTGCTGCACTGTCTCCTCCTCAGCAACAGCAGCCACCGCCGCCGCCGCTGCTGCCGCCTTGAGGCTGAGCTTTGCCACTCTGTTGGCCTGGTGTGATCTGTAGCCTAGGAGGCGGCGATTTGGGCGGCGGCGGAGGAGGAGGAAGCGGGGTGTTGGTGTCGTGGGGATTGTCATAGCTCCCCGTCTGGTGGAGGTGGTTGTCGTGGTCGCTGGCAAAGGAGCTGGATCTGGGACGCTTGCAGGCGACACGGATGCGTGTTTAGCTGGTTGCTTAGCTGATTGCTTTGGTGTGTTGGGCTTAGCTTAGGCTCAGGCGGCGGTGCTGCTAAGGAAAGAACTTTCCTCAGTCTTTTCAGCCCTTGCCGACAGGGTAGTAATTAACCCCTTCCAGCCCGCCCTTGCCCAGGGGCTTGGTCGGGCTGCTGCCAGTTGGCCTGGGCGTGGTTGATGTCTGCGCCGGGGACGCCGCCGCAGCTTGTGGACAAGATCGACGATGGACCGCAGTGGGGCTCCCGCAGCGTTGATGTGAGAGAGTGATGGTTGTTCACTGCACAACGGTTGTTTGGTTGTGCTAGTTCCCCTTGAACTCAACCGCAAGCCAGTCTTTCTGTTTGGTAGCTAATGAAAGCATCTTACATGCTTCTTGCGTGGCCTTCAATCCAGTTTCACAGCATACGAGCTGAGGTTGTACTTGCTGCATAGAGCTTGCTGAGTTAGAGCTTGCAGCTTGTTGCGGTTGTCTGGGTCAGGAGATAGAAATTTGGGGTTTCCTTGCCGTCGGTATTTGTTGTTTGCGTACTGAGGGCCATTTGCAACAAATGAATTGGTTGATGGGGTTTCCTTGCCGTCGGTATTTGTTGTTTGCGTACTGAGGGCCATTTGCAACAAATGTAATGGTTGATGCAATCTATCGCACTTTGCAGTGCTTGGCTCGTGGTCTCATGTGTAGCAATCAGTGTGCGTTGTTGGTTACATAAGCATTCTGAGTGCGTGTGATGATCAGCGTGGTTGCGCACGCTAGGCTGGTATTGTTGACGTCTGTCTGGATTATCCGATTGTATAGCTAGAGTGTTTTTGAGGTTATTGTTTGAAGGGCAGCTCAGATTCTCGGTTAATGTGGTTGCTTTCCATCAACAAATGTTTGCACCTGGCTTTGACTTATTGACTCTCTGCCGGCATTGCCGCTTCGTGGCTCCGGGTTGGACTGTGACCTATGCAGCAGGACCATGCGTCAGGATTGTTCTTGCTGTGTTCCACTTCACGCTGTTTCTTTGCCAACACGACATCTGTGATGTTTGTTGACGTATTATTGTTTTCTAGTCGTTTTGGTTTTCTTTGCAAGGTTTGTTTAGTTGCTTGTGACCAAACAATCGCCTATGCATGTTGCAGTCCTTTTGGCTTTGCGTTACGTGGTCGCATGTCGTTGTGTCATGACATAGTTGGCATGGATCACGTGCAGGTGTTTGAGAAGCTGGAACAGATTGGGGAGGGTACATATGGGCAGGTGTACATGGCAAGAGAGAAGGCCACAGGCGACATCGTGGCTCTCAAGAAGGTGCAAATCTTTGTCACATACGCATGTTGCACAGTGTGGTCAGGCCTATTGGTTACAATTCAAAGCGCATGATGTTACCAGGTCCGCATGGACAATGAGAAGGAGGGGTTTCCCATCACAGCTATTCGAGAGATAAAAATTCTGAAATCGTTGCAGCATGAAAACGTCATCAGGCTGAAGGAGATTGTGACGGTACGCTCAGCTTATGCCAGCAGTATTTACACACATACAAGTCATGTTGGGCCTTTGCATGATACGAGCCGTGCATGTGGGCTCAGGGGAGCTCTTCAGATAAGAAAGAAGGAGACAAGTTAAAGGAAAAAGGCGTGAGCATCTACATGGTGTTTGAGTACATGGACCATGACCTGACAGGGTTGGCCGATCGACCCGACATGCGCTTCTCTGTGCCTCAGATCAAGGTCAATACTTGTATCCAGCTTGGTGGTCTGTTTAACAGCAGTATGTTGGATGCTGCGTCTGTCCTCAGCAATAAATCAATCAATTTGCTCAAGTTGTGGCCTTCCTGCAGTGCTATCTCAAGCAGCTGCTGACAGGCTTGCATTACTGCCACAAAAACAACGTGCTGCATCGCGACATCAAAGGTACATGCCGAATGCTACATCTCTTTCGCTCACATGACAACGTTGTGACAAACACATGGCTTTGTGTTGTGGCATGCAGGCTCCAATCTGCTCATCAACAACCAAGGCGTGTTGAAGCTGGCGGATTTCGGCCTTGCTCGGCCGTATGCTACAGACGGTGCAAACCCATTGACAAACAGGGTCATCACGCTCTGGTACAGGTGGGTGGCTGATCACATTATGTATTGCATGCATCGCAGCGGTAGTGTGTAGTTGACTCAGCTTGTCATTGCTCGCAGACCACCGGAGCTGCTTTTAGGAGCCACAAAGTATGGACCTGCGGTTGACTTGTGGTCAGTTGGTTGTATCTTTGCAGAGCTTGTGCTAGGGCGACCTTTGCTACCAGGTTGGTGTCCACTTACTAGTGTACATACTCTTGCATTCACGCATTGGAGTCAGCAGTTGTGAGAATGCGCATTGGATTTGCGTCTTCACACGCAATAACACAGCAGCCCAAAAACATATCAGCATTGCATTGTTTGGGTTGCACGGTGCGGAGGGTCGGTTTGCTTTCTGACAGTTGCCTTGCCACGCAGGCAAGAACGAAATGGAACAATTGAACAAGATCTTTCAGCTCTGCGGTTCACCAACAGAGGAAAACTGGCCCGGTGTATCCAAGTTGCCTTGGTGAGTTCTTCATGCCTACAGTAGCTTATTGCTGCACACTTGTACTCATTTGGCAGTAGGTTAAATTATCTTGCCTACTGCAACCCGGATGTGCTTTGGTGCTTTGTCTCCAGGTATCACATGTTCAAGCCGGAAAGGCCTTTCAAGCGACGCATCCGCGAGGAGTTTGCAAACTGCGGCCACGAGGTGGTCATTCTGATCGACAAGCTGCTGTGTCTAAACCCCGACAAGCGCATATCCGCACTGGTATGTTGCCCTCGCTTGTCAGCACGTGTGACAGTGGTCTTGCTCGTGATGCATATTATGCCTTTGCTGAGCAGCTCCCTAACAAGTTATTTCTCTGCGCAGGAAGCTCTGGGTGCCGACTACTTCTGGCACGATCCCATGCCGTGCGACCCGCACATTGTGCCGCAGATTGAAGCCTCGCACGAGTTCCAAACCAAGAAGCGACGCCAGCAATTGAAGCAGGTCAGTCTTGGAGTGCCTCTGCAAACTGGGCGATGCATTTGCCCTCAGCAGATGGATAGCCCCCCATGCGTGCGTGCACGCGCTCTCTCCTGGTATGTAATGCGTGTTGACATTATCTTTGCTGCTGATACAGGCTGCGGAGCAAGCAAAGAGGCAGAAGATGCAGCCTCCCTCTGCACCATTGCCCGTTGCGGTGCCGCCGCCCCAGCAGGGTTACCCGCAGAGGCAAGGGTCTGCGCCGCCGCAGGCCGCCCGCCAACCGCAGATGCCTCAACCTTACCACAGACCCCTCCCACAGGTGCACAAGCAACACAAGTGACGTGTTTCATTAGCAACAAGATGAAACTGATTTTGCGTCTGATTGCAGCAACCGTATCAGCATCGACCTCCCATGCCTACAGCAGGTTATGGTGGTTACCCTCAGCAGGCGTATGGTGCCATGCCACCGGCCAACATGCAAGCATGGCATCCTTACATGGGATATGGGTACGTTACGTCTTAACTCTGGTTGACAGACCTGTTGCTCACCGCTTGTGTTTTCTAGTCTCTGTTCTCAATTTGCAAGCCGTAGTTTGTCCAATCCACGCATTGCTCAGTCAATTCATGTAGCATGTAGCATTTCAGCCACAAGGCAAGGTTGCTGGCCTGATATGTATATTCATGCTTTCAGGGCCCCTGGCATGTACCCACCTCCCCCTATGCCTTTCCCGGTGAGTTATACCAGCTTCACCATCTGCTTGTTAGTTGTAACAAAGCTGAATGCTGTGGTGCTGCATAACATTACCTTATATCTGCCCATTGTAGGGTAAAGGACCGCCCGTAAGCTATATGGATGTGGACCAGATGCCGCCGGGCATGCCGCCACCGCAGCGCCAGGCGCTGCCGTTCTATCCGCCCCGAAACACGCAGCATCCCCCACACAACATGCGCCCTCAACACTAGTCAGCAGGCAGCACGAAGATTTGGTATGGTAGCTTTCTATATATGTAAAGTATGTAGTGCTTTTTCAGAGTTGGTGGGGTTGCTATTCTTCATGCAGCATTTCGGTTTTGTGGTAAGGTACAACAAAAACGGGGGAGGGGCAAGGGGAAAGAGGGAGAGGGAGTGTAGGTGTTTGTATGTGCCATAGCAGTAGGGTTGAACGCTTCATGGGCATTATCAGTGTAGTTGCAGTCTGTGCATGTGCATGTGCAAACCCTTGCAGAATTCGATGCTGTTTTACCGCGTGCTAGCAGTACTTATATTTCTGTTGATACAGAGAGAGACCCGTTGCTAGTTGGTATGGTCAGGCATGACACGTGTGTATGTGCTTGCAATTGTTGTGGACAGAGATACAGCAATAGTGTGTGTACAGGGTGCTGTATCATATGCTCACAGCGTGTTGCATGCGCACTCAGTTGGTGTGTGCGCATGCGCAAGCGCAAGTAAGCAAGTGAAAGCGAGAGTGATATTCATGGCATGCGTACACAGTTTGTGATCAGTCCTTTGAACATGAACCACCATGAAGACGCAAACGATCTTTACTGTTTTGCGTAAACAAATGATAGAGCAACACTCATTTAGAAAGTGTGTATGTGATCATTACTCTTACAGATACAACACTTTATTAAGGGTGTGAGGCAAAGCTTGTTCGATGGGGTATGTTAATGTTCATATCGTTTTAGATTTGCCATGGCATCAAAGAGCAACTAAAAAGGGTTTTAGGTTGTTATAAGTGTGCATGCTTACTAGATGTTAACATCAAGAACTTAACAAGCGCTTAAATGAATGGTCTCAACATGTGATGAATGCTTGTGTTGATGTTCTAAACAGTGTTGAGAGAAGGGTGTGTGGGGG
>RHPI01000732.1:275696-328462 GCA_009103225.1 Chlorokybus atmophyticus
ACCCACCCACACCCACCCACCCACCTTTTACCAGCCACTCATGCACACGTGAATATACACGCACGCACGAGCGTGCTCGCAGAATGATCCTTGTCTTTGTTTGGTGGCAATGCAGCCTAGCAGCGACACGCATGCACTGGAACAGCATATTGACTCTGCATCCCCTCACTTTACAGGTAGTCAAGGCGAGGTTGCATGCGAGCGGGGTTGTTTACGCTCTGAAGGTGATGGATAAGCGGCAGCTGCTGCGGGAGCGCAAGGAGAAGTACGCACGCCTCGAGCGCGCCCTACTCGATGCCCTCGGAACCCATCCTGGAGTCGTCAAGATGGTGTTCACATTCCAAGACGCCCACTCACTCTGTACGAATGCACGCGCACATGCAGACGCCCTTACACATGTGTAATGCACGCGCATGCGTACGCATACGCACATGCGCGCAACACATATCTACTCCGCTGTTGCGTATGTTGTGTGCGTATTGTATATGTTGTGTATGTTGCGTGTGTCTTGTGTGCTGTTGTGTTTGACTGGTATGTGGTGATGAAGATATGGGCATGGAGCTGTGCGAGGGCGGCGATTTGTTCCAGCAGATCAAGGCGGTGCGCTCCAATGACTGTGCGTGTTGCTGCTGTTGTCAGTATGGTTTGCACGCTGTGTTCTTGCGGCTCATCAACAAACGTACAAGGTTCCGTTTTCTTATTCGTGGGCACAACATACAGCATGGTCATTACGAGCTGCATGAAGCCCGCCACTACGCCGCCGAACTCGTCCTCTTGCTGGAGTTTCTCAGAGATAACAAAGTCATCCACCGCGATATAAAGGTAAGCGCGCCATGCATAGTACGGTCTGATGTGCATGCGTGCGTGCGCTGGTTCGTGTATTCCATGCTGTGTCAATACTGTCATGTGTCACCAGCCGGAGAACATGCTGCTGACTGAGAGCGGCCACATAAAGCTCACGGATTTTGGTAGCGCGAAGGTGGTTGAGGGCCCACTTAAAGACGGTGCGCATACTAACATTGTGTCACATTGAAGTTGCATCCAAGCGGCGGCATGTCTATGACGCACGCACAAAGGCACGCATGCGCGCTCTTGCATGTGTGCACACGCACACACACATGCAATCCCTCTTACCGTTTTGGGTTGATGCTGTCTTCTCTGTGATTTAGCCTTTGCAGAGCCAGCGTTGAAGTCAGCACCAGCACACTCATTTGTGGGCACGGCCGAGTACGTATCGCCGGAAGTTATCAACAGCGAACCTGTCACCTACAGGTGAACGGCCTGTGCATAGGCTGGTGTGTTAGTGCAGACATTCCGTTTGTAGATGGTTCACTTGATTGCTCAATTACTAGCTTGCTCCCGCGATCTGCTCTTCACTCATCCAGTCATACTCGCTTGCTGATTTCACTCGTTATTCAGGTTTTATTTCTCTGTGAACTCTGCCCTTGGCCGATATGTGAATCTATTGCGTTTGTTATGTGACGATTACACCAACAGTAGTTGTCATGGTGTTTTGCATGTCTCAGCGCGGACTTGTGGGCGTTGGGCTGCGTGATTTTCCAGCTTCTGAGCGGTCAGCCGCCATTCAAGGCCGAGACGGAGTACCTCACTTTCCAAAGGGTCCTCAAACGGGACCTGAACTACACTGAAGGCTTCCCGCCCATGGCTAAACACCTGGTCGACAGCCTACTGGTATGTGACGTTGCCTGCTGCGTTATGATGTGGTGTGTTGGGTAGTGTTGGCTTGGTATGCAGCATATGCAGTGTGACAAACGCCTCTTTAACTGAGATGGTCATGTCACCTAGCATGCTGTGTTGTGTGGTGGTGTGGTGTGTGGTGGTGTGTCTTGTAAGCTTGCGTATTGTATGTGCACTACATGTCCTTCAAGTTGCACATATGTTGTGTCGCTTGGCAGATGTTGAAGCCAAGCGAGCGGCTAGGAGCTAACAGCTTGGACGCGCTGAAGGCGCACTCGTTCTTCCATGGGGTACATTGGGATGCTGACGTGGTGTTTGGGGCGAAAGCACCGGACATATTGCCTGTGAAATATCCCGAGTTGGAGTTATTTGAAACCATACTGTAGACAGCTGGCTATAAGCTCAGCTTGAGGTGCTGGTCCAAGCCAGAAGCCAGTGTACGCTCGCCATCATATTGTGCCCAACCCAATAGATACAGCAAGCACATTGTAGTTGTTACGATGCCAATGTTTGCACAATGTACGCCGCTACGGTGTTGATGCTACCAACCTACAGATAGAAGAGTGTAGCTTGCAGTTGTTTACATATGTTACGATTCTGTTGTGCCAGTCATATGGCAAGTCATGTGTGGCGTGTTTGACTTTCGTTCCTATGTAACAAAGCCCAACCGTTCACTAATTCACAATCAGGTTCGTGTTTCCTACTTCCCAGCATACACAAGACAAAGTCCAGAATGAGACCGCGTAACACGAAGTGTGCGCGCATGTGCATGTTTAAACTTGGTAAGCATTTGGAAGGATGCTGGCCGAGCAGGGCTTGGGTACACATGGTTGGTGCATGTGTGCCGTGTGTGGTGTGGGTCACATGCACAGCATCGCGTATATTCTACACAGTACAAGCAACGACTTAATTTAGGCAAGCAACCAGGTGATTTCAATGCGTACTGGGTGCCGTACATTTGTGCATAACAGGCATGTGCGACAGCCATGCAACTAAGCAGGCAATACCTTCTCTCACTCACAACTCAATTACCTTAATGCGCTCAGTAACCTTATTCAATCAGCTTGGGTGGGCCACGGTTAGCAGAGCATGCAGCTGGGCAGCAGCGGCGGCAACAGCAACATCACACAGCAGAGGAAGTACCTGCAGGCACCTCAGGCATATCAACAATGTGTATGCCATGCTTGTCCAGTGCGTCACGTGCAGGGATGACGGCTGCAAACCTCCTTGCTCTATACAAGTGCACCGTGCCAATCATGTGCTGGCTTATGAGCGCCATGCGCAGTGCCTACGAGTTTCCCACACAATGGCCTCCACAACTATGGCTATACATCACCTTTTTTCTCCTCCCTCGCATGCGCTGACTTGCAGGCGTGATGCAGACAGTGCCGTGCCACTTGCACGGTTGCTTCGCGCTCCATGCACGTCCGCCTCAATGCTGTTTCTCCTTGACTACCACTTGTCTATTTACGTATCCCTCTATACATCTGATATGCGGGTGTGCTGTATGTGCACTACTATGTGCAATCATGCAAGGCCCTCCTGCATGAACCAGGTGCCACCTACTCGCATTTCTGGATTTCTGGACCACAATGTGGGAGTTAGTCAACCATGTCATCAGGACATTCAACATGATAGCTTTGCTAGTAAACGTAAGCAGCTGGCAACGCTTTCAATGCCACCACAATCCATGCACCCGTACACGCACAGCAATGCATAAGGACTGTAACGATGCAAACCTCACAATATACACACAAAACACATGTGTATACAAATGGTACATATGGCACACATGCAAACATACCGGAAGGCGGGTCTGTGGCTGGTGACTCCGGTCTTCCATAGGTTGAAAGCATCTCCAAAGTCCATTGACTGGATGTCTGGTCCGTCGAGGGCGATGCGTAGCCTATCATCAAGTGCGCGTATGGACAGCTGCGAGCGCAGTGAGTCCCTGATGCTCTGCTGCTTGATGTGTCCGAGCTCGCAGAGGGAGGTGCTTATCGGCTGCACCATCGCGATGTGGCCGAGCGTGATGAAGTTGGGGTACATGTCCGAGTACTCGTCCGACGCGGTCAAAATGCGCCACGTGTCCGCCATGCCGCGACCCGAGAACTGAGTGGCCATCTGCTCCTTGAACTGAGGCCACTCGCGCCGGCAACCATCCGCGTCCACAAGCGCGGGGTGCACAGCCCCCGAAGTGAACCGGTCTTGCCCAAAAGCTGCAGCCAACAGATAGTATCAACGTGCACGCACAATAGGCCAGTCATACGGTTGCATGAACCAGACAGGACTCGGTGCAAACTGAGGTCTTACAACAGTGTATCATGCATGCAGGTACACAGTATGCCACTATTGTGTGCCTTCACACAAAACAAATCTTATATACATGGCACAACAATACAACACAACGCCATTTGACACGCGTCAATGAGATGCGGCACTGACCTGTTAGGAGTGCTTCAAGTTCATCTCTACCGAACCCGTGCAGGTCTTCTAGCGACGGGTACATCTTGGGCACCAGTACTCGCATGGCCGAGAACAGCTCTCGCTGAGGGAAGCGCTCATGCAGGTTGTCCACGACAGCCGCGGCAAACTCGCGTACAAATGAGAGACAGACAGCATGGTCATCCTCGCCAGCATACCTGTAATGTGAACATGTTGATAAGTACCCAAGGGTAAGCAACTACAACAGCATGAATCGGTCACAAAGCACACTCACCACAACAAACTTTGTTAATCAATGGCATACTGTGGTACAACAAAGTAGAACCACTCACCTGACCGAGTGATCGTGAAACATGCCTCCCGAGCTTTCAATCATGTCCAAGAACTCTCGCAAGTAGCCCCCTTCTGGCCCCAAGGTGGGTGTTTCAATGAGGTACTCCTCGCGTATGCAACCCATCACGCTTGTGATGGTGTGCTCCACCGTAGCCAAGCTCGCGCTCTCACTCTGGAACGTGCGGCTCAAGCGCGACAACCTGCCGAGGATGTCCGACAAGTAATGTATGGCAAAAAGGAAAGTGTACGACTGAAGACGCTCGTGCAGCGCCGGATCGTCTGGCTCAAGCAAAGGTAGCACCTGCAAGTACAGACATGTAAGCATGAGGGCACCGGCAAGGCATGGCCACACATGATAGTAATCAAGGTGACTTTCACTTATGTTACCTGTGTGTGTGTGTGGTCATCAATAGGTGCATGATACCTCATGTAGACATTTCCGCAGGCTGTTGATGCAGTTGTGTCGGGCCAGCCACTGTACGCTACTGGATTTCTGCAAATTGAGGACCGAGCCGCCCACTTCTTCTTGCAAGAAGTTGAGCATCTCATATCGCTTCGGGGCGCATACCAGCCACGCGAACAGCGCGCTTATTTCCGCATCAATCGACTTAGCGAAATTCGTATTTGCGGCATTGGATGCGCCGACAGCCACTCTGGTTCCGGCACAATGCGTGACTATGAGGAACGGATTCAGCCGCTGAAGCAAGCTCGAGGCACCGTACTCCGGTTGAGACACAATGGGAGCGCCATCAGAGCTCAAACCTACAAGCTTCAAAAGGTCCAAGCCAATCCGTTGCAGAAGCCCGATGATAGCAGCTTGCAGGCCTTCTGCGCTGAATTCATCAACCTGTACAGAAGAAATGATAAACACGCCATGTTGTTGGTATACGCCAGAGTGCAACAGGTGTCTCCTATCACAGAATGCCAACATACACATCATGTGCAACAACACGTTGTACGTAACACTGTCGCATACACTAGACGCTAACCTGCAACAAGCAGAGGTACTTGCACTGGGCTTGCCCATCGCCAGTGACGTACGTGCAGTACACGACAAAGTAATCTGCTGTGGATGCATCCTGCGTCTCATCCACGATGATGCCGTAGAAGGGACTGGCGCGCAGCTCCCGACACGTACGGTCCCACAAACTGTCGCTGATGCAGTGTATTAGCCTGCTGCATGATGACGCGTCTGAGGTGATATCCGCAGGGACGTCTCGGATGCCCATCGTGCGCATGAGCGGCATGACGGCGGCGTAATTATCGGTGGGCAGGTCCGCTTTCGCAATGAAGTATGCTATGCGGAACGAGTTGAAGGTCGAGTGCTTGGACATCTCTGCAGCGGCCTTCTTCGTGGTGGGTTCGGCGAACATCGGCTCGGGGATCCCAAACTCGAGCCCACTTCCTCCCCGTGCACGATTGGTTGCAGCGTGCCTGGCGGTCTCGGCTGCGACGGCTTCCTGCCTCACCGCAGCCATCGCCAAGTCCACATCACGTTGGCGCTGTGCCGATGCCTCTGAGGACAACACCTCCTGGTGGACTTTGGAGGTCTGGTGCTCCACGAGTGCGCTGTGGCGCATGTTGCCCCCGCCGTCCTTGGCGTACTTGGTGTTCTTGTTGTACTTCAAGCAGAGCGCGCAGAAGATCTTCCCGTTGCGAAGACGCACCCACGGGAACGTCTTTGCCCATGCTGTGAGAAATGCTCTCTTAGCCGACGGGCTCGCGCCTTCGGGTAAGTCCCCTCCCGCAGAGGTGGCTTCGCGCCCGCGCTTCCTCCCTACCCGCTGCAGCGGTCGCTCAGACAGGGGTCTGTCCTCGTCATCCTCCTCGTCCTCCATCTCCTGCGCCTCCTCCAGCTGCGTGTGTGGCATCAGTTGCGGCTGCGCCATCATCGTCTGCGCGTACGCCATTGGAGGCAGCTGCGGGTCTGGCCGGTGCAGGTCGGCCCGCTGCAGCAGAGTCCCCAGCGCGGGTGCAAACGCAGGGTGGTGCGGTAGTGTGTGCTGCATGTTCATCTTGTCTGCAGCTGTAGCTGCTGATATACATGGACAAAGTACCGGTGGTCAGCTAAGCTTCAATGACCTCAACGCTGCTTATAATGACAGCTGTGCAAACGGAAGGGTATGCAAGCTTGTACTGAGCTTGCCTCAGAAGATAAACGTTTTTAAACGACAACACTCAACGTATTCGCCGCCTTCGACGCATGCTTGTGGCTGAAACCATCTGCACGACAATGAGCTGTCATGGCCTGGAATGGTAAAAAGGACACTGCTTGCAAATGTAGGCTTGTAAACGGCAACACCATAACCGACATGTGGTGCTGCAGCAGCAAAGGGCACCTCCAACAACTTGAGGCCAGCATGCGGCCAGCGAAATGCCCATAGTCAAAGCGAACGAAACAGAAACCAACTGCAATGCAGCACATACGAAGAGAGTGGAGCTTGAGGCAGGTGTGACATGCGCAGGACAGTAGGCAATATCTGCTCTATTATGCGGACTTTTTATGAACGCAGCAGAAAGAACGTGCGTGCACCTAAAGCAACACCAAGTCTGATATGAAACTGTCGTTGTCGTTGCTTCTCAACATGCGCAACGACAGCTTGCCACACATGGCTACTTCCAGCATGTCTCTCACTCCAGAGTCAACATGACTGTAAAGTGACAGAACCTTGCTCTTTAATGGTCTCCACCAGGATACTCACGAGCAAACCGACAAACAACTGCACGTTCACCGCAGCGGCCAAGCAGGCCAGAGCACAGCAGCAAGTAAGCTTACCTCTGCTTTGTGTTCAGCGCAGCGTTTCACCGCCTTCAAACCAAATTTGCCCTGCTTGGTGCGCGGTATCGTGTATACGCTCAACGACGATGGCGCACAGGCGACCACGGCGGCGGCGGTGGAGGCGGAGGTGCTGGGCGCCGACGCCAACGGCAGGTCCCGGAATTGATCTCACACAACATCAGCGGAATGCAAACAGAAAACAAAAAACAAATTTTACCCTAAGCAGCTGACCGGTCTTGTCCGCCGGTCTGTTGAGCCACTGGATCAGCCTGCGTTCCGAATCTAACGGCGAAGATGATTTGCAAGAAGTCCCAGTCCAGTCCCTAATTGGAGTCCCGATTGCAGAGCGGACATGACGTGTGCGATGGCGGGAGCAGCTGGCAGCCGGTCGGCCGGCGGCGGGTGCCGGCCGGCGCGAGTGACCGTTCTGCGACCAGTCCGGCAACCGGCCCTACTCTCGTGAGGGCATGCCCATAGCCAATCTGATGAGTGAAGCCTTGCCAGTTGCGCAGTAAGGCGCCACATTCATGAATCATGACCACCTCGTAGCAATGGAGAAATTCTCTTGGTCAATACCATAATGATACGAACCAATACAAAACAACATTTTACATACCTTACTGTATTATTGATTAATACTTACGCAATGACCATAAAATTCGTAATACGACAAGGTATGTACAATGTTGGTTTGTATTGATTTGTATGATTATCATATAATGGCCATCATATGATCGTAATATTGAATGTCAATGAGCAACCCATTCGACTTTTGGATGCTGATGTTTAACTGCAACGTAAATCGTGTCCAATGCTGCATACATCCGTTTGCAACTACCACAATTATTGAACATTTTAATATATACGATTTTACCATTACTTTCGTAACATGTAATTGTATCATGAATGCCATGCTTAAAAGGCTTGCGAAAGACATTCCCTGTTCTACTGAAGTTGGTAAGAATGACGAAGTGGAGATTTCGGTTCGGGTTGTCAAGTGGTGTAGTGCTCGACAGCTGTGTTCATGCGGTTGGGTTCATGTCTCTCCACGAGTCACGAGCACAGTACTGCACAAGGCATTGATGCGAGGCTGGCATAGAGCTGATCAATGCCGATGTGAGCTTTTGTTATAGCAAGTACTGCGAGTTGCCACAAGAAGTGGTAGTTACAACCTTGTGAGCCATGTTGGCAAACCGCATGATGTGTACTGTGGTAGTGCGATTTGCCATTCGTGTGGCAGTCGTAAGGCAAATGGTTCCTGTAGGCAATCTGCAAGTACGTCTATACTAAGAGAGCTTGAGTTTGTGATTTCGAGGTGGGATTATTCCTAAGAAAATCCGAGGTGTATGATACTCCCAAGGTGGAGTTTGTTGATTCCGATGTGGGGACAAGGTCAGCGCAATTTGACAAGGCCTAGATGGCCTCGAACATCCTATGTGCCAGGTCGGGAGAGCAGCATGTGGTATACATGCTAAGTAGCATCCTTGAGTAGGCATTGGATCAGTATTAATAAAGACATCAATGTGTGTTTGCCTTACAAGAGGGCCACTTGTGCGTGGGGTGCCTGGTTATTAGCTGTTGAAGGGGCTCTCCCCCTCATCCCTTGTGGGGTGTGGTGTTGTGGTGTTGTGGGTGTGTTTGGCGTGTGCGCTTTGGGCTGAAGCTGTGTAGAGCGGTTGGTGGTCATCCTCTCCTTCCTTGGTGCGCTGCTGCGACTTCCCCTGCAACGTGGTGCTCGTGATACTAAGGCTGTATGTCCTGAAGGCTTGTGCATAAGTTTGCCAAGCCCCGACCAGCAGCAAGTAAGTAGTGGTATCGTTATAATTGAATGTTAACGAGCAAACCATTTCACTCTTGTTACTGTTGTTCGATTGCATAGTAAATCGTACACAATGTTGCATATATTCATTTGTACTATCGAATATATTAATTTGTACGGTTTTGCCATTCTTTCATAACATATACTCTATATAGAGTGCTAAACGTGTCTTTACAATGATGTCGACAGTGATATACAGCAGCATTATTGACAAGCACTACTTGTTTGTCAAGCATTTGAATTTCGTTCACCTCATAAACGCATCAACGAAAAACGGTGATAATACGGTGGTGGGTTGCAATGACATGTTATAACGTTGTATTGCGATACAAACGCAACAAGCAATCCATTTGCCTACCTGCAAGTGCCAGCCTAACCACCGCTTTTGCTTATCTTCGCCTTTCTGCAAGTACTTGGGTAGGGTCTACCTCAACTGCCACTGCCTTCTTGCAGGCATATGAGTCTAGCCCCCATAGTTCACGCTAGCTTTGTGGTAGTCTTGTTTGTGGCGTGCTGATGTGGACTTAGTTGCTGGTTGTTTAGTGGTTGCGTTCTTGTATTGTAGCCACTTTGTTCTACCATAAACAATGTAAAAAGCAAATGTTGATAGCCTTGACAACGGACTGCAGCATTTTACCGCTGCTGGCGGCGCGCGATAGACGTAACATCGTGGCGATGGCGGGGCGTAAGGGCGTAGAGCACAGCATAGCACCACTTTCATCTTGCTTGTCCTGGCGACGCTCAATCCCAAGCCTAACTCGCTACCTTATATCCCCTGGTTGGTTGCTGCCTACTGCCATTGCAGTGCACATATCAGCACTTGGTGGCCCCGGATGTAATTTTAACTACCAGCACTCATGGTAACGAGTAGGTGGCTCCCCTCTGCTTGTTGTGCTTGCTCTGCTTGCCCTGCTACAAATCTCTGCCTGCGAGCATGTTTGTGCATGACATGCCACGATCTGTACCCTGCACTAAGACAGCATGGTGTGCATCCAATACTATAACATTAATTTATGCTGAATGATGTAGCAGTAGCAGCAGTGTCTCTATTGTGCATGGACCTAAGTTGGGGACAGAGCGTTGGCGGTCATTGTCACTCACTGTCAACTTTAGGCCAACACCACAACGACAGCCAGTTGTGCAGATGTGACAGTCATCAAGCGATTGCCAAAACATGATTGAAACGTCATCAGCCACAACCACAATTATTGGCTGGTGCTGCTCTACAGAGCTGTTTTTGCACAAGTGTGTTCCCATGCATATGTTCAATCAGCGACGATAACATCACCACAGGCACAGATGCCAAAAACAAGCATGTACAGCGCATGTGGCAATGTGGCAATTTGAATTCCACCTGCACCGTGCCAAACCACGACTGCAAGTTCAGAAACACACAACCACCCGATGCCGCGAATGGAGTGCTACAGGCATCTGTCTGCTTGAACAATGTACAAAGATGGAGCTGCCTGGGCAGTGTAGGCCGCACAGGACAATCGCGCAGGCCAGACCAGCTGTGGATGTGCCATACTTCGTGGGGCCCTGGTTGTCCCCTAGCAACTGCAAGTACCTACCATCAACACTAGTTGACTACTTTCCAATCTCCTTGGCCAACTTCTCAGCCTTCTCAACCACCTCGCTGACGTCACCAACCATGTAAAACGCTTGCTCCGGCAAGTCATCGTACTGGCCTTCAAGAATGGCCTGAGCGCAAAGAACTTTCAGTAAACCAAGCCTTGCCCACACCAATGCACACACCCAGAACAAAGTACCAAACAGGAAACAGGGGCAATGCAAACAATGACTGCAGTTGTGACAATTGCATTGCACAGAATCGAATGCACACAATATGTGGTTGGCATACCTTGAAGCCGGTAATGGTGTCTTTCAGATCCACATACTTGCCAGGAGAGCCTGTGAACACCTCAGCAACATGGAAGGGCTGGCTGAGGAAACGCTGAATCTTGCGAGCACGGGCCACAGTCAACTTGTCTTCTTCACTGAGCTCATCCATACCCAAAATAGCAATGATATCCTGCAGGTTCTTGTAGGCCTGCAGCACCCTTTGCACACCACGGGCAACATCGTAGTGCTCCTTGCCAATAATCAGAGGGGAAAGCATGCGGGATGTTGAATCAAGAGGGTCCACAGCAGGGTAGATACCCAGCTCAGCAATCTGTGACAGAGACTGCGTTAGCACAACACCAAGGCCAATGTCAACTTCAATGAGAAATAGACGGCACGCACCTGGCGGGAGAGCACAGTGGTGGCATCAAGATGCGCAAAAGTGGTGGCAGGAGCGGGATCTGTCAAGTCATCAGCAGGAACGTAAATAGCCTGCACGGAGGTAATGGAACCCTTCTTGGTGGATGTAATTCGCTCCTGTAGGCCTCCAAGATCCGTTGCGAGTGTGGGCTGGTACCCAACAGCGGATGGAATACGACCGAGCAGAGCAGACACTTCAGAGTTTGCCTGTGCACAAGCAGTGTCAAGCCAGCAGTGTCTAGCACTGCATGATTATGCTTGCTGCAGAAGCACTTCAGTCTAGGCTAAAAACTCTGTTCTTTGTGTAAACATACCTGTGTGAACCTGAAAATGTTGTCCACGAAGAAGAGCACATCCTGGCCTTCAGCGTCACGGAAGTGCTCTGCCACTGTGAGACCGGTCAAAGCGACACGAGCGCGTGCACCCGGAGGCTCGTTCATCTGACCGTACACAAGCGCGCACTTGCTTTCCGCCTGCATTAGCACTCCCAGCGTTAGCACACATCATGTCAGAAATGTTTGACAACACCATTGCTGAAGATTGCGCACCCGCTTGTCTCCCAACTTGATGACACCACCCTCAATCATCTCCTTGTACAAATCGTTTCCTTCGCGGGTTCTCTCGCCCACACCAGCAAACACGGAGAAACCACCTGTTCACATCAAAGTTATGAAGATATCACCAGCCAAATCGAGAACACCCAACTCACTCAAAAAGCAGATGAAGCATGAGCTTGCTCTGGCCGCAATTTGCTAGACACACTGCAGACGCTGTATGCGCACCATGGGCCTTGGCAACGTTGTTGATAAGCTCCATAATGAGCACAGTTTTGCCGACGCCTGCTCCACCAAACAGTCCAATCTTTCCACCACGCTGGTACGGGGCAAGCAGATCGACCACCTGCATTGCCAATATCACATTGTTACACAACCCTCAGTCTTAAACCCTCGCACAGGTGTGCAGCCACAAAGCCTGCCACTAGCGCACTGATCAAATGCTGCGCACCTTGATACCAGTGGCCAAAATCTCCTGCTCGGTTCCTTGGTCCTGGAAACTGGGTGCCTCACGATGGATGGGCAGCTTATGGGACTCATCTACCAGAACACAAAGCATACCAAATCAGTATTTCCATTCACTGATTTATCAATCCCATTAATACAAAAGTCATATCTCAGTTACAACATGCTCACCAATAGGGCCAGACTCGTCAATAGGTTCACCGATGACGTTCATGATCCTGCCCAATGTGGTGCGACCAACAGGCACCTGCAAAATAAGCATCAGCACGGTATGGCTAAGCATGGCCATAACGCGCAACTATAAGCCACATCTAAGTATTGTGCAAGGCGCGCTTAACAACGGGTGCCAGCAGCTAGACGCAGGAAAAGCGAAGCTGCACCCTGCGGTGGAGATGCAATGCCATGTGACTGCGAGCATGAGGCTCCTAACTACCTGATGCGCAGTAGTACAAAATGCATCCAAACCCTAGCATCGCAATCTGAATCAATCCTAGTGACTGCAATGCTAGGGTTTTACAAGCAATGACAAGGCATCCAACCTACTGCATTGCTAATGGGTTACTGGCGATGACAAGCTATTGCAGTGCTGACAGCCCATGCATATGCACATGCCATAGATCAATGTCAATACGAACCTGGATAGGCAGACCAGTGTCCACGACCGGCTGTCCACGCACCAGGCCATCCGTCCCGTCCATAGCAATGGTCCTAACAGTGTTCTCGCCCAAATGCTGTGCAACTTCCAGTACTAGACGAATGTTAAAGTCTTGGACCTGCGAGTAAGTGTTGCCTGCTTTAACACAATGTCTTTATGTGGACACAGCTGGCCCTATGGAGCAAGAGATAATACGTGGCTTGTAGGAACCGTGATATGCGATGACAAGCTCTTATGCAACCATCCGCACACGTTATTGCAGTACATGTTTATAACATGCATGCGCGTGCATGTGAAAGCCATTGGGAACGGCAATCTAGGGTTAGGGTTTCAGCGCCATCTATGCCATCATTGTCAGGCAACATGCACAGCTTCTGCTCTTGTCATACCTCAAGTGCATTATATATAGGAGGAAGATCTCCCTCAAACTGCACATCAACGACGGCACCGATGACCTGCGTGACTTTGCCTTTGCCAACCGGCGTGGCCTCCGGAGCAACCGCAGCCTCAGCAAAGCAGCGGACAAAGCGGTAGGGCGAGGGCTGGGCAACACGGCTGCGCAGAGCGTTGGCAGCCCGGGCGAGGGCTGTGTAGCTGCGAGCTGCGGCGGGGGCAGCCTGCAGCCCACCCCTCGCCCCCCTTGCGCCACGGGCGCTTCTCGCCGCAGCAGCGAGCGCCCGCCGCATCGCCATGGCTGCCGAGCACCGGCCCCTCCCAGCCGCCCTTGACACCGCCCTCCCCACCGCCGCCGCCGCCGCCGACAGCCCTATCCCCAACAACCCTAGCCCCAAGCAGTACCACAGCTGGCTTTTTTGGCGACTCACCTCACAATCATAGTGCACACGTTTATCACGACTACATGACTCTCTGTAAACTTGCCCATGTGCAATTGCCCTGCAAACTCCTAAGTCAACAGACTTCATGTTCTGGGTGCCTGGGTCGGGCGTCAAGTGTCAATTGGGCGCCCTAATGCACGCGAAATTTATTCTGTCCGTGGTTCTGGCTGAACGTTCCGGGAGTCGCGCAATGCGTCTCGGGTTGGCCTGCACACAGGCGGGCATCCGGCCCCCAACTGCGCCGGCGAACTTGATCTCATTCTCGACGACGGTGTGCTGATCCACTGCTGTGGAAGACAGGCAGGCAGACTCTCAATTTCTGATTGAGAGTCTCTGAATAAAAGCCAATCAATAAGAAAGTCTCTACCCGAGTAAGAACATTGGAGCTTGAGTGAAACCTTCCAAGCTTACTTGAGGCTGATGAATCATTGATGATGATCGATCGTCAATTTCTTTATGCTGCTTCACACGTATGGCCTAACAACTCATTTTTTATATTTTTGTCACAATTGTGGACAATAATTGAATGCCGAATTGCGCTCTCGTGAAATCTGATTGGCTTGGCTTATGCAATATTCACGCATTAGTTTATGCTTACACCAATCAACACTAATCAAAGTATGTAATTAAGCCTTATAAATCATAGCCTTACATGAATAGTTTAAAAGTCTCTCAATCAAATTGAAACCCTCAAAATTGTATGCTGCTCGTCACTTATGCCAATGTTTATATCATAGAATACAAAGTTAAATATCTTATAAACTATTATTGTATATAATTAACATGTGCAATATCTGCATGGATATTTACACATGTGCAAGATTAGCACTATTGTGATAATATGATTGCACAATTTGTATTTTAAAATAGTTTACACTTTAAAGATGCGGAGAAAACACATCTGTTTGTCATCTCATTACAATAAAGTACACAAAATGCTTATAGTGTACAATTAATAATTGTCAAAGTAATTACCATTACATGTGTCTTGTATGCATAAAGATATCAATTATACTATAACCAAAACTTGCATGGTTGTACACAACATTTAACGATTATTTCATGATCGACGAACATGAAATTTATGCACAGTTGCAAAAGCTTTGAACTTGTATTCAAAGATTACAAACTTGGTGCATAAACAACGATATACATGTATCCTATTTACTTGAAATTAAAGAAGCTACGCAAATCTTATTGGCGATGTTCAGCCTTTCTTGTGCGCGAACAACAGCCTTTTCCGTACCTGTCGCGATGCGTCGCAACAGACGGAGGAATGGCCGTTCCGGTAGAACCATGCGGCACACACGAAAGGTTGAAATTGGCAATAATGCACATATGCTCCCTTCCGATCTTATATGAATAGCCATGCTCTCACAGCAGCACTGCATGCATGCAGTATCAGCAATATACCATGTTCTCGGTCACAAGCTTCACATCGCCGCCATTGCTGCTAGCTGCATCCGCATATCGGTTTGCATAGTGCAGCGTGCAGCTGCGCATGTGAAAACGTGAAAAGCAACATCACTTGCAACCATGCATGCAGCAAGACGCGAGCACACTACAAACCCTCAGCGCATCTACACCATAAAACGCTCAATTATCTGCCAATGTCTTCAAGTACCGTCAAAGTCTCGTCCAACACCTGGCACAGCATCAAGCGCACAATCAATGGACCACCACATCGTGCACAAGAACAGTTTTACACAATATCAGTTGCTGATGCTTAGCAACAGCAACTGGTGTATGCACATACCTGTTGGATTCGTTGCAGCACAGCAATGGCCTGATAACCTTGGCGCTTGCTGCCTTCACGAACTTCATAAAGAACATCTAGGAACTGGCCGGGTCTGATGGGGGCGTTGGCGAAGGGATCCTCATGGTGCTGGGTAACACTTACTGGCTCGCCGCGAAAAGCTTGAGTCAACCGGGCTCGAAGCTCAGCCCTGCTCTTCACTGACATGAGGTCTCGCAAGTAGTTCACCTCTCGGTCTGGCAAGTTCTTCACCTGCATAACAACGTATATGAATGAGTTACATGCATGCACCTACAATGCATGCAGCACTCAACAACCATGCATTGCGATAACATTACCACTCCTTTGCTGGCATCAATGTTTCCTTGCGGTTTGGAAGCGTGCAGATGCTCCCGAACTTCTTCCCTCAACAAGCAAAGGCGGGCGAGCAGGGAAGGGTCAGGGATAGGCTGGCTTTCCTCCATATCCTGCATCTTACGCAGTTAGCATCCACACGCTTGCATACTTCTCCATGACACCACACACACTGCTGCAGTAGCAACAGTTTGCTGCCTGATGCGTGCCTTGTACCGATATGAGTTGCTCTGTGGCGCGGAGCACTTGCTTTCCATCACATGGTGGTACAGAGAGAGAATCCCCTGTGGCTGATTCTGAAGTAGCTGCTTGCGCAGCATGCTCTTCGCCAATTGCTGCTGTCAATAGCCTCTGGCGCGCCTCTTTACTCGTTGTCCGCACTAACTTGTCCACAACATGCATCTGTCCTGACAACACAGTGAGATCAACAACTGCCGCACTGAGGTGCACTGAAACCTTTGCAGGTACATTGTACTTGCATGTTTTTGCTGACAGTGTAAAATCACCTCAGGTGGCATCTTGGCAGCCACAGCTGCCAGCACCTCTTCCTTGATCATGTCCAGCATGTCCGCCATCTGTTGTGGTGTAATGCACTGAGCAACAGCTTGCATGTGAGTAATGTTTGAGAGCTGACCTCAAGGTCGCCGCGTGCACTGGCGGCGGCGGTGTACGCTGAGAGGGCTGCAAGGAAAGCGGCATCAAGCGATGGGAGACGCTTGGCCACGGCACCGGACAGTGCTGCACGCACACCCAACTCCGAGAGGTCTCCAAGCTCTCCTTGGCTCATGCGCACCAGCTGCACAGCATGAATCTCATTGAGTGTGCATGTATACCCACTCAACCTGCCAATGAGCTACCCCACAACCTGAAAGGTTGTGACATAGGTTCTAAATGCTATGCCCATGCAAGAGTCGCAATGATGCCTGCATGGGCATTGCAGCATTGCAGTGTCCGCAAACATGCACGAGTGACGTTCTAACTCAACCGGACATGCTTGACCTTACAATATCAATTATCTTGTACAGTGCACATGTAACGTTACGGTTCACGAAGTTCAGTAAGGCATGCTTGCCTTGCAACACGACGTGCTTGACACCGCTGAGCGCACAAACGTGAAAGGCCAAGCGAACACACCACACACGGCAATACCAGTGCATGCAGGTGGATTGTCAGTGGCAAGGCAAGATAGCATGCATACTTGGTAATGCCACGCGCATGCTTACATCGTAACGAATTTCGGCGAGAATGCTGTCAATCTCCCTGGCGGCCTTCTCCAGAACCATCTGATCGCTGTCGTTGCTGTTGAAACCTTCTCCTCCTCCACCCCTAACCCCACTTGTGTACTGCACCGCCACCCCACGGAGCCGCCTGCTACTGGTGCGCCTGCTGCTGCTGCTGCTATGGCTGCTGCTCCGCCTCACAGGCGCCCTGGACCTAGCTGTCGTAGCATCCCGCCGCACAGCCTGTGCCGATGACAACCGCGACACCCACGCCGACCGCGTCGTCGAGCCCACCACCGCCGCCGCCGCCGCCGCCATGGCTAAGCACAAGTACAAGTACAAGCATGGGCACAAGTGTTGGCTGAGCCCAGCTGCTTAGCATGCGGCGGCGGCGGCGGCGGCGGAGGTGGGATGTGGGCGTTGGCGTCGGGGTGCTGGCTAGGAGGAGGCGTGCGGGTGAGGAAGTTGCTGCTACCGCCGACGCGCCAAGCACAGCCGTTGCCGCCATGCCTGCGGCGACAACAGCCGCAAGCAGGCGGCCAGCTTGTGCGCATGTGTGCTACGCGCCCTGAAGTAGCAGCCGCCAAAAAGGGCAATGACATTGCTGAAGGAGAAGTTCAGGTGAGAGTTTCAGGAAAGGGGCGACTGGCGGTGAAGAAAGGCCTGGTTTTGTTTGGGCTGCCTGAGCTTGCGACTGTCGTTAGCTTGCGTCAACTGGTGGGCCGAATTGCACGCAAGCCGGTAGCAATTGGCGTGCATGGCATTGTACTCTGGGACAACAAGGACAGTGTATGTCATGTGTGCACTGCACCCTTACGTGTGACAGGACAGCTCTGGCATTGCGCGACCTTGTGGTCGTGATGTGGTGCATGCTGACATGCACCAAATATATGATTGGGTGCTGATGATAACGTCACCTGGATATCACCTGTTGCATGGTATTGCATGCAAGCCAACTGTTCTTGGCTATCAGGTGTGGTTTTGTTTTCCGGACGATCCTCGTACACGTGATCCGCAGCTACTAAAAGCCTACCACAACGTATGGACATGTGCGTGCACGCCTGTTGTTGTCATTGCTTCAAGTTGTGCATGTCTTCAGGGTGTGGTTCATAGTCTTTGCGCTCCTGCAGGTAGTGAGCGATGATGAGTATGCTGCAATAGCTGGTGACAGTTGCGACCCAGAGCACGGAAGTCATGACAAAGAGGTGGAGAAATGGCGGCACAGGTTGCTAACCAGGGCACTCGTGCGCTCCACACTGGCAGACTGTAAGCATTGCTAAGAGGCAGCTTTATGGTTCGTGCATGCTGTTCCTTTACTATAACGTCACTGACACAGAGCTTTTGCACTCAGATTCAAAAGGTGCTGTGCTGCCACGCGACCTCACCTTGCAGAAGAACGCGTACGGCAAACCTAGCGTTAGTGTTGCAACTGCAAGCACGTCAATCACTGTCTCCACTTCCTCGCTGACCCAATGTGTATGTTACACGCTTGCAGATGCAATGGCCCACATCGGTTGACCCCAAAACTCTCCCCCGCTTGGAGTTCAGTCTCTCTCACACAGACTCACTCATCGCCCTAGCTGTCACTGTGGATCAGCCAGTAAGTATTCGCATGGCAGACATATACTACTGTATGCCTGTGCTTACAATGTGTGCATGTGCTTTTTGCAGGTGGGTCTAGACGTGGAACGCACAGAGCGCTCCACACGAGTGGACCCGCTCACCTTTGCACGAAGGCGGTTCGCGCCATCTGAAGCATATATGTTGGAGTCCATTCAGGACAAGCATGCACGGCGGCAGCGCTTTATGCAGCTCTGGACATTGAAGGTAAGCGCGCGCTCAGAAGTTGTCCCGCGGTCAGAATGTTCCAAGGTATGGTAGTGCATCATATGAAGTCTCATGAGTGTTGTGAAGGAGGCATACATGAAAGCATTGGGGCGGGGCATTAACGCAGTCACTTTGAGTGGCTACGGTTTCGACTTTTGTAACGCGCCAGTTGGGGAGTGCACCCCACATCAACCTCACATCTCTGCTCCAGGCGGAAAAAGTCTGGATGTAAGCGTGGTGAGAATGAACTCCGCTGCCCAAGAGTTGGTCCAACACTCATTGCATCATGGCATTGCATTGCAGGGTATCAAGCTAGTATTGCATGACTCCACAACTGCTGCGAGGCACGGCGCGCAGCCTGACTCGTGGCGGCTTTTGCTGCTGAAGCCGACTCCGCATCACGTCTGTGCAGTGTGTGTGCACGCTAGTGAAGGTGAGTCACAACAGTTTGTTCATTGCTGCAGGTACAGACCAGTCAATCCATGTCGGTTGTTCTGACTCATTGTTGTTGCCTTGCAGCTGTTGAGTCTTTGCGAGTTAGGACATTTTACACAGTACCTTTAGTGCACGGTTCGCCATTTGTGGTGAACGAGTATCTTGGTTGTAGCTATAACTTGTAGTCGGCGTGCATGCAACAGTTGAACTGTACGGAAAAAGTAGAGCAGACTGTGGCTCATTGCAGCCCAACCTACTTGAATTGACATTTGCGCAGTCAGCATTTTTAATATTCTGTGTGGTGCGTGCGTGTGCATTTCACTACACCAAGCAATGTGTGGCATTGACAACAATGTGCAAGTAACATCAGCTATTTACGCTGTCTGTTCTGTTGTATTACTGGTGTAGTGTTAAGTAACAACACTCTAGTCTGCTCTTATAATCCTCATCAACATGCTTACCTGGCAACCCCACAGCTGCTTAAGCAACATAAATATAATGTGACTATCTGCGTACATCAACACTTGCTTCCAACAGTCTTGCAGGCAGGACGGCGTTATTGACTTCGTGGCAGAGTACATGTCACCTTCTTAGTGTTGTCAATCCTCCTCAACCGAGTCATACAGCTTGACAAACCTGCCAACACACCTCACACGTCTATATCACACCACACTGCGAGGGTTGGTCAACCTGTTGCTAAGTTGGTGCTTTGAGTGATCGCATCGAGTGCAGCAGAACCGTGCTGCACTTGATGCGTTGCCCGTGTGCTGGCATACCTCGGGAGTTGCTTTTCAATGTCGTATCGCCGGAACAGACGTATGAGTTCCGTGTTAAAGGGTGCGAAGAAGTTCCGCAGAATGCGCTCGGTCTCAGGCGTCATTTCCGGCTCGCTTTTGCATTTGTCCCACCTCTCCCCAACATTTGTTGCGATCATTACGTCCGGCACCGGCAACTCGTACTCAACCCCAAGGAAGTCCATCACCTGGTTGTTGGCTGAAGGATTGGTTGTCCACAGCAGTACACGATCCAACATGTAATGCAACGCGCGTGCGCGTACAAACAATATGCCGACTTCTGCACGACTGGCTAAACGCTGCACGCACCTGCTGGCCAATCTTGCGAGCACCTTCGGGAGTGTCATAGTTCTGACGTCACACACAAAATAAGCAAAAGTTGAGCTTGCTCATATTGGCTTGTTGTCCTGATTGTGACGTTTTATGTCTCATTGTCGTGTGAACTGTTGCATAGACCTGTGCATGTGCATTGTGAATCCAAAAGCCCCCAACCTCGAAGTCGATGACGAGGAAGTGCTGCGCGGGCGGGAAGAGGCTGAACCATGGCTCCAGCTGCAGGGCGTACCAGGAGGCGAAGAAGGGGCTGTCGTAGGGAGGAGGGTTCTTCATACCGCAGTGGTTGTACATCTGTCATTAGCAAGTAAATTCGCAGTCACTCAATAAGATGACATGGCAACAATGGCAAAGTGTGTATGGGGGGCGCACGTGTGAGCTTGTGCGTGCATGTTTGCATAGGTGCTGCGCAGATGCAGAGTGCGTGACAACAACAATAATGAACAGCATCATCAACAACAACAACAACAACAATGATGACGATGAGGGCGATGGGGACATTGATGGCCAGAACAACGACATCGATGACAACATCAGAAGGCAGTGCTGTACCTGCTGCTTTGAAAGCGACGACTTCTCCTGCATGCAGGCGAGCTCCTTTGGCAGCTCGCTCTTGACCCAGTCGTTGAAGTCCATCGTGCACGGGATGCCCCACACGTGCCTCCCCCTGCAATAGCAATGATAGTTGTGGCACACTTATGCGTGTACTCGTGTGCTCGTTTGTGCGTGCGTGTGAGTGTTTGTGCCTGTGTGCGTGTGCATGTGTCTGTTGGCTTACAGGTGATGGAACCAGGAGAGCATGCGGTCAACCGGGTCACGCAACGAGACGAGGAACTTGAGCTCCTGGCGCACGCCAATGCGCGCGTAGTGGGCGCCAATGTCAAGCGACGCGCTCAACATCTGCATGTAGTCTGGCGTGCCATCCACCACGTACCGCACAGCCTGCAAAGCGTCGTTGTTGTTGTTGTTGTTGTTGTTGTTGTTGTTGTTGTGTTGTTGTTTGAAGCCAACATGTTTGGTACCATTGATATACATGGGAACATCTGTGGACACACACACGCAACAGACATCCTCATCATCCTCATTGTGTGGTGCTGCACTCGAGTCAATACCTAGAGATTGTGACAGAGACACAACAACAACAACAAAAACAACAACAACAATCACAACCACAACGTCAACATCAGCAGCAACGCACCCCGCTCTTGATGCCGTCTTCCTCGTCACATGAGGGGTAGTACTGCGAGTACGCATCGAACCAGTCGTGCGTGTCGAGTCGCACGTGCAGCCTGTCCAGGAAATGCTTCTCCTTCTTTGTGTCGAGCACCGCACCCCGGCCGTACTCGTCACTGCAGACAAGAAAGATGATGTTGAAATGAAACAAAGCCACACTTGCTTGTTGCTGACTGCATGTGCATGTGCGCGTGCGTTCATGGTATGTGTGGACGCGGGTACGCATGTGCATGCATTAGGCTTCGGGTGTTTAAGGGAGTTGGTGTTTACATACGCGTGCGTGAGTGCATACGCATGTACAAATGTACGTGCGTGTGTGGGCGCATGCACATATGGGCGCACCGTCCCTGGCACACACATGTGTGCGTGTGCACCCATATGCATGTGCGTGCACAGAAATGCGTGTCATACCTGCGCCATGGTGGAAGCACTGCGACCACGCATACATATACATACCCGCAAGCATGATGGATGTGCATGCTTGCCTTATCAGGTAGAAGTAAAGGCTGCTTGAGCCGCACTTCTGTCCTCCGATGAGGAATGCGTTGGGTATGGCGCGGTTGTTGTAGCACAGCACTCCCCCTGTGGCCCTTGTCAGGTTCATTCCCGGCATCGAGTCCCACCTTGCAAGCGCGCACACAACATTCGTTATACTCCAACAAACATAATAGACACTCCAACCACACAAAACACTCTTGAACTCACAAAAGTGTGCCGTTGTAGCCCATTTTAAGACGCCGTGACAGGGCAAAAGCACCATCAAAGCTGGCTGCCAGCAGCAGAAAGACCCACAGTGTGGATCGATGGAGCCAAGCCATGACTTAGAGGCTTATTGAGACTGAGCTCGGGCGTGTGGCAGCCAAAAGAAGTCAAGTGCTCGGAGCTCTCTGTGCCCGTACTCTGCTGCTTCGTGACTCTGCGGGATAGTTGTACTGTACACGACAAGTAGGGCAGTGAGTGAGTGTGTATGTGCTTGTGCATACGCGTATGACAGACTCAAGGTGCTGCATTGCCAACTGACTCGCGTACCACGAGCATGCACAAGCCTTTATATTGAGCACATGCAAGCCGTTCAATGTAGTTGTAGTTGTAGTTGAAGCTCGCTTCCTTCCAATGCATGCATACTCGGCTCTCACACTCGTACTGCCTGTGCATGCCCAAATTTAATGCCAGGACCGCCCATGCTTGCTACACCCAAACATGCACACAGCTAGACCACGTACTGCCTAAGGCGAATGTGGGTTGGACTGCTCAAGCGACACACGTAGCTGAAGTTTGCCAACTTGTCATTGGAAGCACACTTGCTTGCTACAATGCAATACGTGCATGATGAGCTTACACAAAGCTTGGAGACAGAGCTTGAAGAGAGCTTAAAGAGAGCTTCACGCCCAAGCGCAAGCTCATGCAGATGGCGGCGGCGGGGGACTCTCCCGACGACCAAGAGGTGGATGCTCCGGGGTCAGGAGGCAAGTCTTCTCTACTACAGCCAGGCCATGCGTCCCACGCCCCAGGCTGGACCAGATAGGCTTGGCTCGGTGGCCTCCACCTAACCTGAACGCGTGGCTTGGCCAAACGTTGTGCTACACACAGCAACGATCCTCACGAATGCTCAGCAGCACTACCACATGTTCTTGCGTTGCCAACGCCAGCTAAGCAGGGGAGAATTCTTTAGCCTAGCCAAGTACAACCAGGTATATAGTCACAATTCGTGACTAAAGCTACACTGTTATGTTCGCATCGCGAGCTTGTGTACTACTAGCACACAAGCTGAATCAATGAATGCTAAGTCACTTGTGACGTACACAACCTTTACTCCTCTGCTTGTCAAGTGGGTGCCCACCTGGTATGCATGCCAAGCCAAACGCGCACGCGCACGCGCACGAGGCGTTCTTTGAAATGAAAAAGTAAAAAAGTATTCACAACAAGTATTTTACGATATATATACCCCTGCAGAGCCCCTGCCTGCTGGTTTGCTCTAGAGGCACGCGCCAGGAACACGGCATATAATGTCGCAATCCTCGTCAGGAAATTGTTGCAAAACGTGGATTGTAGTTGCGGAGATGAACGTGACGGCGTGAGCTTGCCGTATGGTACGGTGCTCCTGGTCCAGGGGACTGCATGCCTCACAAAATTATAGCGTTTTGATTGCGGCATGGCCATGTGCGGACTCCGCGGACGCTCCAACCTGGCTCGCTTGCTCAGCACAGTAAAAAGCAATCCTCCTGCATGTGCAAGTCGCAAAGCACTAGGCCTACACAGTCTGCCTACAGTCTAGTCGCCGTTGTGTCAAGCCCATTCATGCATGATTTATCAGAACAATCGCGTTATTGGAACCGATCTTCGAAGTAGTGGTGCGGCTGTTTGGTTGGGCCGGCCGGCCAGCCGGCCGGCATTCAAGGTCACCATCAGACATTACACATCCGCGCCATAGAGCCATCACATTTATTTAGGCGAGGCCAACCAACCAACATGCTTGAGGTTGGTTGGGCCGGCGGGCCGGCCGGCATTCAAAGTCACCCTGACATTAGGCTATATACTTTATTACCCGCGACTGCCGGGCTGCGCGGCCCGCCTCCCTCTCATTGGTTGGGCGGCGAGTATCAGCGTTGAACCGTTGGAACTACCTACACAAGATCATGGCCATCCAAAGCACATCCCGATACCAGGCAATTGCTCACATACATGCAACTAAATGTGATTTTGAGCACAGCATACATCATGCTGCCGTAAGTGGCCATGTACCATATATGATACATGGCCACTGACGGCAGCATGTTGTTTGATATATAATACTCCGTAATGATATTAAATTTGATAAATTACAAATGTAGATCAACGATAAATGTGTTTTAAATTAATGCAAATATGCTGAATGAAAACAATTTAACCGCATGATCCACACACACAGGCAACGGCAACCGTCCAAATCTACTCGCATCGCAATAAGTCAAAAAATCGTTTTGTGAATTATTGCCTGGAATCCGTCGAAGTTATTGTGTTCTATGTGCAAAACAATTGATTGTAATATTTATCAATATTTATGCAAAAATTATGCCATGCGTTGAAATCAATCTATTGTTCCGTATCATACACAAAAGGTGGCACCGCCGTTATGCCATGGTTTATGATTTTAAGCACCAAATAAACTATGATGTACCTTCATTAATTGTGTAGTTGCCGAATACGAGGTCAAAAGCTCAAAACATTTTTTATCGCCACGAGCAACAACGAATAAGGAACGGCGGGTACGATACCGCGAAAACTCAGCAGCATGCTCGTAGTCACTCAGGTCCATGTCTGCGACACTGCGCATACTGTCATGCTAAAAGAGGCCTGGCTTGTCCTCGTGGATCCTCAGTAGTCGGTATTTATTGATGGCCTCCCGACAGTGCAGCAGGTATGCATGCATTCTCCTCCAATTGCTGCCTTTGGCAATCATGTTTCTGGCGGTACTTGCTGAAATTTCTGCAGCAACTGCCATAGCATCTAGACTCGCATCCCGGTAGACTTTGAACAGCACCGGGATCAGGTTGTATAGTGCATGCTAGTGTACAGGTAAAGGTAGCGATCAGTCCTAGTACCCAGGCTCTGTGTGTTGCAAGGTCTGCATCAAACTAAAGGTCTTCTGATCATTAGCCACACATATCTTGTGCAGGTTCTCGTCCACCCCTAGCTGCTCCTTCAACTGCAAAAGCACAAGTTTCAGGTGATCAGGCTTGTCCGGATTAAAAGGGAGGAAAGGCATGTAATAAACATTGCTGGTGGGAGTCGCAGCTTCCTCCCCATCCATTGGGTAGCGCAGCACGCCCTTCAAGAAGGTCTGGTCAAATTTCTTCAAGCTAACTCCTTTTCAGCACTGTGTTGTGCAAGTGGACTGGAAATGCATTAAAACCGAATTGCTCCCGTTCTGACTTGTTGACAATAACAGTACTTGGAGGTGGAGTGTTGTGTGTACGTGGCCTTGGGGGACGGACAGGCAATGTAGCAGGTGTGGGGAATGGCCGTCCTGCTTGGGATAAAGTCCTGTACCTTACAGCAGTACTTCCTCCATCTAGACTGCTTCTGCTTGCCTTTCATGTTTGGGTATGCAGACCTGGGTGGTGCAGTGCAAGTCTTTGTCTGAACCACTGTATCATACTTGGCCTGAACACATGAAATCCCAGTTGTCTATAGTTGCTAGCAGAAACTCTTCGCCTCCAGCCTTGATAGAACATGGGTTTCTTGATGCGGCACTATTGCGGGACATTATCGTACGCTTCAATGTGGCACGAGCAATACAAAACCCCAGCCTGTTGAGGATAGTTAGTAGCTTGCGTCGCAAAATGTTTTCCCTGCCGGCCGACTGAATATTGGCAACGGCATTGCACCTGAGGATACTCATTCAAACTGTCGACCTTCAGTCTATCGGCGATCTCGATACAGGGACCTGAGCATAACGGTCACCAGTAGTTGGCGGCCGTCTGTATAAAAGAACTGACCCTAATTAATAAGTACTTGTCAGGTACTCAACAGTTAAGCAAAGGGGACTTGACCTAACTAACAGGTAACTGACCGGTACCTATCAGTCAAGTACTGGCGGCTATACCTACGCTAATTGAGCGAAATTGTCAGGTACCTTAAGGTACCTACCGTTAATGATGTGTACCTTTAAAAGTACCTGCTGGTACCGCTCAGTGGTAATTAGGTGTCACACGTGATTGTCGCCATCAGCTGTGCAAGAATGCATGACAAATAATTAAAAACTAAAAAGTAAATAGATACAATATAGTAGCTCAGTATATTACAATGTAATATACTGAGCTACTAATACTGCTGCTAGTACAATTAGACTAACACTATTGCTACCACTACCACTACTGCTACTACTACCTTAGGTACTACTGCTAGTACTACCCTTATATTGAGCTCCTGCACCGCCCGCTCCAGCTCCGCCGCCGCCGTTCCTTCTCCGCCGCCGCTGCCGCCGCCTGGCCTAGTCTGGCCTAGCCTGGCCTGGCCTGGCCGCCCTTAGGCAAGGAGGGTGGTTAGATGGCATGCGGTGTTGCGCGTAGTACAACGTCAGACAGCAACCAAGCTCACCTACTGTTAGCCGTTGCCGCCGCCGCCGCCGCCGCCGCCTTTAACGCTCTGTTCAACTTGAAGCCGTTCAGCGTTTGAATAACTTGGGCAACCCAAGTTATTCAAACGCGTTGTCGAAACATGACTCGCAACGGCATTATCGTATTATTATAATGGTACAAAAGTACCATTATCGCACTGGCACTATCGTACCATTGATATGGTACGATAGTGCCACTGCGACAATGGCACTGTTCGTACCATTGACATAGTATGGCGGCTGCATTGCACCCGCGTCTCGACTTGCCGGCCGTCACCACCGTCCCGACTTGCCGACATTTAGGGACCGGCGGCCACTTGCTAATCATGCTTGACACACATTAAATAGGTCGCCGCCGCGTTAAGTGCACGCCCGGCGATCGGCCGTCACTTAATAAACGCGGTAAAGGTCACCTGGTAGGGACTAACGGTGACTGGCTTGCCAAAGTAGGCAGGCCGTCGCGCATACTTTTCGATGGTCAGGGTACGACCGACTGTCGGCCGTCACTATATGTGACCAAAACGTGACTTATCTGCTATGCAGATAGGTCGCCATCGCGCAGATTGGACGATCGACAAGCGGCCGTCACTTTAATGTGCGGTGTTGCCGTCACAGGCAGGCCGCCGTCGATTGTACTTATCGGTCGACCGCTTGCCGTCGGTATGTGTTGCTTGATAGTAACGGCCGTCCAAAAAAGTCCCTTTATGGACCAATTCGTTACATCAGGTAGGGTCAGGCACCCGTCAATCCCTCAGTCCCTTGTCAGTCACCATGTAAAAGATGCGACGTGATTGACCCGCTCATTGCATCCACAGCTTCTGCCAAGGCTACATGCAGTTTGGAGTAAGCATGTGAATTTCTTGTGTAGATGACCCCACTCAGCAGGTAACACGCGCGCAGGTGCTTCAGTTGTCCCTAACACTCCTGTCCACCACGTCGAGGTGAACAGTCAATGCCTCAAGTAGATTGATCAAGTCTTGATGGCATCCACCAAGCTCTTTGACCTCGTCGATGAAGCGGACATCAGCGCAAGTCTCCCTATTTTACTCTGCACGCTCGGCAGCCTCTGCTTTAACCACGTCGCGGGTATACATCACGTTGCGCGCACAAAGTTCCCCTTCTTCCTGACATTGCTCCTCTGTGTGCTGTTGTATTAACCCCAGGATGCAGGCACTTGGATCCACCCAGCTCCACAGCAACAATGTACCATGTCTCTTGGTGCCCGTGACCAGAAACAGTGCTAATTGCAGCACCCTCTTGCAAGTACGCACCAAGTTATTGCGCTAACTGTTGCTGAGATGGTATAGCTTGCTGACCTCTTTCATCTTCACATGTGCGCTCTGGGACTGCAGCTGCCACGTTATGTACCGCAGAGGTTCATGTGGCAACTTGCCATGTGTGCATTCACCAGCCACACTCCGCAGCAATGTCAGGTGCTCTTCTCTAGCTTGTTGTCGCTGCCAAGCTTGCATGCCATCAGCCTCTGCTTGATTAAAATGAAGCGCCTCGAATGCGTCGTGCAGCCTGGCAACAAATTGTTTCAGCTGCTGCACTTGACCCTTGATATATGTTGCCACCTGCTCTAATTCTAACACTGTGCCTTGCAGGTCCTAAGTGATAGCTCTTGCATCAGCCAAGTCCTGCTGCGTCGCCTGCCAAGGTTGCAGCCATTCAGCAACAGCATGCCAGGTACACAGCACGCTAATGTTAGGCATGTGAACTACGCAAGTTCATGCATAGTGTGCACCTGCAGCATATCCTTTAGGCGACACACATGCTGCTCCAGGTTGAGAACCTATGCCTCTCGGCACTCACTACCGGTGTTGGAATCTGCCAGGCTTTGCGTCGTTGCTGAACCCCATGTTGCCAAGTCCGCATACTGTGCACTCAAAACCTACAGCGAAAGAGTTGTTCTTAAGATTAATATACATGCAGCGTATTGCAACATACTGCACGTGACAATGCTTACTCACCTCCAATTGCTTGCTGGCAGCAACCAGTGCAGCTCCCTCCTAGAGCAAAGTCTCCCTCAAGCGACACTTCACCCTGGTGCACTGGTCGCCATTGTTGGCAGCCTTGGTATACAAGCCCTCAAGTTGCTCTTGCAAACACCGCTCGCTAGCCTTGCATTGTTGCAGCTCCCGTACCAGGGACTATGATTGCTCACCCACCTTCTCTAGCCGCTGACTAACTTCACAACAGCTGGGCCCATGTAGATGAGGACCTACACGCATGCTTGGTTGCTCACGAGAACTCTGTGGACTCGCACTTGATGTGTCAGAGTGTGCACTAGTATACTCCGTTGTGTGGCATCCTCCAACTGCATCTGCAGAATACCCCTTGCAGACTCACACTTTTCAAGCCTTGTCGCTAGCTGATTGTTGTCTCCCCTGGCCATTGCTAATGCAGCTGCAGTAGTCGCCAACTCACTCAGCATGCCAACCCTCTCCAACTCCCATGCTGCTAACACATCCTGCATGGGGTTCACTGTCTCACATGCTTTCGTCTTTTCATAAAGAGCCATCACTATACAAGCGCACACATTGCAATCGAGCTCACAGCCTTGGCCAACATGTCACGTCATGTCAAACGCTGACTTGCACAGAGGATAAATTGTCCGCACAAGTGTTCATGCTGTATAATGGCACTGGTCCACTGCTCATGCTTGATTGCTGCCAACCTAACACAGTACCGGTTTCAGCAATAAGCTAAGGTGTACACTACCCATAATAAACAAGCCTAACATAAGGCGCCCTTGGACCTCCAGCATACTGTTGGCTGCGATCAGTTGTCTGAGGCCCTATGTGCTGTGAGCCCAAAGATGCCATGTTGTCCACGCTCTGCGACTGCATACTGTGCTCTGTGAATGGGCCCGGGATTGTCCGCAGCGTAACAGCTGGTGCAGGTGCACTCCGCGTGTTGCAGTTGCCCTGTATGGTATTGAGATCCACGTTCTCCTGGTTCTCGCAGCCACCAATCTGTTACAACCACAGCTGATGTCAGCGGCGCCCGAAATACATAGACAATGCACTCAAATTTGACAACAACTGACAGTTATCACTCATCACATATTGGCTGCCCAGAGGCGAGCTGATGTAATGCACTGAAGACCGGCCCACATTTCCTTCTTGAGATGCTGCTGAGCCAGGTAGACGCCACTCCGGATGCACACCATGTGTGTGCAAGAACAGCACATTGGCCCAACGGCACTGGTGCAAGAGTGCAGTGCATGGGCATAGAACAGAAGTGTAGTGCATGAGCATATTACACTTGTATTCAGCAACAACAGAGTGCGCAATCAGACAGTAACTTCCAGCAACGCACGGAGCAAGCCACTTGGCTCAATACCTCCGAGAACAGTTAGACAATGAGTCACTGTCTGGCATGCCATCAGACAGGTTCGGATCTCTCTGCATGACATCTATCACATCCTTTCTCTTTACCCGGTACTTTCGTGCAGACTCCCGCTGCTGCAACCTACGCTTCTTTTTGGCCGCCTCATCAGCCGGTGAATTGGCTGTACGTTGTACCAAACCCTCACGCCTACTTGCACGACCAGCAATGGCCCGAGAGGCATCCTCACCGCCATTAACGTGGTCTCCACCCACGCCATGGTCCGCAGCAGAGCCAAACAGACCCCCCCCCCCTCTCGTCTCCTGGTTCACCCTTAACACCATTAACCTGGCTATCCATCGCACTACAATCGCCACCGTCCTCCACCAAAAGACCTCGCCGCCTCCCTCGCACATTGCAGAACAGCCAGAACCAGCACACTTCTTATTACATCATCCCATTTGAATTTAGCAATATGCGCGCGCTGTTGTTGATACCGTTGGATTCCAGACATCGTTGACAGACACAAACAGGTATCCCCCAAATACGCCGACACAACACAACTCAGAACGGCGGAATCCACCCCTGCTCACGTCACCCAACGGCAAACGACATAGATCGCAGTCAACAAACTTGAGGTAATCGGACCCCCCCGGCTTCCAGACTGTAAGGAGCATTATTTTGCGCACATAGCTTTGATGCACTGCCACATGCTTGCCGGAACTATTGCACCTGCGTACACCGAAGCCATCATTATGCCTCAATCCATGCGCTTCAGCAGTCAGCCAGGCCGGCGGCCATGGCGGCGTTGCGGGCGGCGGGCGGTGCCTCCATGTCTGGCTGCACCGCAAACAGGCCACAGATTTCATACGCCTGCATCACTACTTCCTCCTGCCTCTGGCGCTCCTCCGCCGCCACCTCCCTCACCCCCAAGCACAGGGCTAGCTGTGCCAGTAGGTCGCTGGGCCTACCACAGCTGAAGAGGAGGCGGCTGCTGCTGCTGCCTCAAACTCCCCATACTAGAAGAAGAAGCTCCAGTTTAAGTGCTGCGGTCACTGCTGCAGCAGTGCCTGACAGGCGGTTTGAGCCTGTGAGGGTGGGAAGGCTGCTGGTAAGACCACCGCCTCGGAAGCAACAGTTTGAGCAGGTATACATCCAGTCGGAAGGCATGCTGGGTTGACAGCTGGCATGCTGGGTTGACAAGCGATCACGCACAAGTTCAGCCAAAGTAAGTTGCATGCAATATGCCAATGATGATGATGAAGACATTCTGGCAATGGCCGTATAGACTCTTACCCCACAGGCTAAGTGCCAAGCAATTGCAGGCAGGTCTCATGCAAGCAGGCACCATGCATCATGCACCATCAACCAGCAGGTGTCTATGAGTTAGCATTATGCAAGCCAACGAGGGGTGTAATTCAGCTGTAGTAGCCGGTTTTGGAAGGCAATGCACAAGCATGCAGCATCTGCTAAGCACATAGCAAGGACGCATGCATGCAGACATGCACTAGTTCTGTCGTGCCGTGTTGTCACAGAGCTGGTCGTCCAGTATCGTCCACTATGTCAGCTCTGCGTGCGTGTGTGTGTTAGCGTGTGCATGCACTGTCATTGGGCCAGCACCTGTGCATGTTCGTGTGCTTGAGCGTGTCAGCTGTGCAGGGTAGTGTAGACGTGAGGATTCTTATTCGCAGTGTATGCTACTTTACGCTTGCTAGCGGATGAAGGGTCCACTGCAATGACGGTCCCACAGCTGAGCCTTGGCTAGTCCGTGGTGAGCCAAGGCTAGTCTTTGACCCGTTCCTTCGTATGCAATCAAAATAGGTTGTCTCGTGGACTTTCCAGATGTGTGGTTGATTCATTATAGACTTTCACAGTGCTTATGCTGTACGACAGCCCATCCAAGACGATCTGGTACACGTGACGTTGGCCGAGGGCGATGCCTGGGGCACAGGCGAGCACCCAACAACTCAACTATGCCTTGACTTTCTGTCCAACACCATCACGTAAGGCAGTATTATTGGCATCAAGGAAGTTGTCATATTGCTGTTCAGTGCTGAAAACACTCCCATGTGCTTGTGCAGGGGTGGAGAATTGGTCCTCGACTACGGCTGCGGCACTGGCATACTTTCCGTTGCAGCAATCTTGTTGGTAAGAGTGTCGGCCACTTGTTCCCATGCTCATGTGCCGTAAGCGCAACGCTGCAGCGTATGTTGTGCACCACCTGCATCTGTATACACATGCACACGCACAGGCATGCGCCGCCACACACACATATATATATATATACAGGCATGCAATCTGCCTGGATATCCGTTTGCACTGCTCACACAGACTGCAGCACATACCTTGCATGCTTAAAACCCTCTCAGCTGACAGGGTGCTGAACACGCGGTGGCAGTGGACATAGCGCCGGAGGCTGTTGAGGCCACGTGCAGAAACGCACGGCTTAACAACCTGAGCGGTAAGTGGATGATGGTCGCAGTCCGGCATCAACTTCATGCTTCAAGTGCACATGCCAACTGAATGTCGAATCTTTTGTCTCTTCCAGCGCAGATGACAACATAAGAGCCTGTTTCCCTGAAGACTTTGCTGCCAAGGGTTTCATGCAAGCATTTGACATCTGCGTCATAAACATGCTGTTGAGGGTAAGGCACAAGCATATCGGTAAATTTGCCATATGCCACACAGCAGCCATTGTCACCTCAGTTGCAGCACAACATGAAAAAAAACAGAAAGTTACTCAAGACAGCACCACACTACAACACACAGCACATCACAACTTCCAACTGTTGTGTCTGATTCGTGTTGCAGGAGCAGATCCGCCTGGCCCCAGATATCGCACAGGCCGTGAAGCCTGGCGGGTTGGTTTGCGTGTCGGGACTGACCGCCGACAATGATTTGGACTCTGCCCAGGCCGCTTATGGGAAATTCTTTAACATTGTTGATGGGGAGACAAAGTGCGTGCCGCATCCTGGCACGGGTGTTGAGTGGGGCAGACTTGTTGGCGTGCGCAACAGCTGCGGCATTGATGACAGCGCTGAAGCATTGGAAGCGCTCTCAGAGTCTGCATTGTAGTATGGAACCCACATTCACATCCAACCCGCCAAGCTGGTATTCATGTGGTTTCTTTGATAAGTACAGCTGCAAGTCGAGTGCAGCAGACAGTTGGTGATTGCAAAGAAGAGGGGTATAACCGCGGGTTGTCATGTGTGCCTTCAGGCTAGGTGCAGAGCACTCAAAGTAGCGTATCTGCAAGAGTGTGATACCCTCTCTCAAGTGTGTCAGGTCTGTTGTTGTTGGGAGGAGTCCTCAATTCAGGCTATGTAAGCTCATGGTGTTGATAAATTGTGTTAGGTTGTCGTATACGAGTTGTTGTAGATTGTAGAAGACATAGAATGTCCATCATAGCGGAGATGGTGACTTTGTCTTTTAAGCAAGCAGCCTGCAGTATGCCCCAAGTCCACGCCTACTATTGCAAAGTCAACCACCTTAGCAACGCTAAGGTGGTTGACTTTGCAATAACAACACCGAGGCATGAGCAATACGAGAAAAGCACGTCGGTAAGTTCCGCGGGGCTGCCTATATCACCGACACATGACGAGAACATGTTAGCACAGTGCATGTACGTGCAGTAAGTTTACATGCGGTGTGCGCAGGTTGATGTAGCATACAAAGGGTCTAGCTTAGCAGCTACAGCAAGGTAGCTGTAGTTAACTGAGCTGGTAAACTACTATTATCGGTGGCTACAGGAAGCATTTACCACACGTCGTCATGCAGGGTGTTGCACTGTGTACAATGCCATGCACGCGGATGTGCTCTCTTGCATTCGTGCGCGCATGCATGCAAGAGAGCACAACCAGCTTCAACTGCAGCAACAACACAGAGCAACATCACACGAGCAGTAACAGATAACACGATAGAGACCCGTAGAGGCAGAGGCAGAGAGGAGCCATGCGTTACTCACCCGAGCAGCCATGGCTGGCTGTTACTGTACGACTGAAGGCTTAAAGGCCCGTTCTCTTCTTATTTTCCGCTTCACAAAGGGGGAGGGGAAAAGGTGACAAACTGTGTCATGAACATGCTGTCCCCAAACCTTCACATGTCGGCAGCGGGTCCCATGCATACGGTTTTTGACAGATACCAGCGCACCTCACACATCCTGGCTCAGAAACTGTGGTGCATCACAACTAAAGAAAGAAAACACTACCATATGTACACATGTGCATGACCTGTCCGCACTGTCACTAATCTCACCCACGGCATACACACACCATCACACAACCACACTTTATGCATCGCATACACAGCAGCATACCCCTCTTGTACACTGTCAGCTAAGCACACAGTCCCACACACACTCCCACCCACTGTCAGCCATGCACACACCGTCACACATGCACACACACACCATGGCGTGTCACGCATGCCTCCCTGCACTCACACACGCACGCACAACTTATGTGTGCTATAATAGTATATACATGCATGTGAGCGTACTAAGACCACATGCGGTGATAGTGTACAGTGCTACCAGCTTCTACATCTTCACAGTCAAAACTTCAAACTGGGTCCCTCTTCAGGCAGCACTGGCGGTCGAGCCGTCAACAAACACGAAGCTCGTGTTCTTGTACCGCGCGAACACCGAGTCGGGTCCCAAGTAAGTGTCGAACACGGCCCAGCAGAGTTGCGGAGACTGGATTACGGCCCGACAGCTGGCGTCGATTAACACACCTAATGAACCCCCAGGCATCCAGTGGAGGGTCACGCGGGTGCCCTTGCGTAACAACTTGATCTGCAATGGCACATGCAGTGAGGCATTTGCGTTTATATTGAAAGTTACTCTAGAAGTTGTGCCCCATGTACGCACACGCGTATAACACGTGCCGATACACACATGCTATGCGCAAGTGCTGACCTTGTTGAAGACGGTTGTGAACTCCTTCAGGGCGTTCTTTGCGGGGCCTTTCTTCTGGTTGCCTTGAGCTGCTCTCACGCGCGGCAGAAGGGAGCGGTCAAAGCCCTGCGCGCAACCATGACCATAGCTCTCAGCAGCTGCGAATGACATTGCGCATCCAACTGCGCACATACCCATGCACGGAGGCACGTTCGAGCACAACGTCAGGAATGCACATGACACGCATGCCCCACGCGTAAACGCATATGCACACATGCCCGAGCATACGCTTGCATTGCCCCTCATCCTGTTACCTTTGCAATGTGATGTCCAGCTATGTCATGCGCCATCACAAGTGTCAGCTGCTTGCCGGCACCCGGAGCTGCCAGCACGGCCGCGCACTTGTCTTCTCTGACGATGGCTGCACCATCGCCTATGACATCGCTACCATTTTCATCGACAGCGGCATTGCTCTCACGCTGGTGCAACTGCTTTGCGAGAGACTCGTCCACATACAACCCAACCGCATATGCTCGAGCCTAGAGAATAACATACACAGGGTTTTAGGATTGGGTCAGGAGGCCAAGCAGCAGCTTGCTAACTAACTACTTGTGCTAGTAAATGCTTGCTAAATGCCATGCAGTCATCGCTTGTGTGCCACTTGCCATTGAAACACAAAAGCAAGACACGGCTTACTTTTGATACGGTTGACCAAGTGGGTGAGCAATATGCATGCATGCATGGACAGGACAGAGGGGCATTTTCACCTTAGCGAAGCGGCATTGACCCAGCATGCACCGTACAGCCGTTCCTACCAACCTGTCACATGCATACAGAAGCGACATGCAAATGTTAGAGCATTAACATTGAAAGTAAGCAATGTGGTCATAAGCGTAGCAGCAAAGCATCAATGCTTTGAGCACTTGCTTGAAGCTTTCATCTTCAGCTGTGCTCTGCTGTGCTGGGAACTCTATGCCAGTGAAGGGCTCCACGACCACGTTGTCAGCTGATTTTCCGGCTGGGTCTGCGGCATTTTGTGCGCAGACCGACGAAGGATACAGGAGCAACGACGAGGAGGACGACAACGCCAACACCGCCGTCGCCGCCGCTGCCGCCGCCCGCCACGCCCGCATGCTAGACAACTTAATCGACCGATCCGGTTGCGTACGGTTGGAGCTGCTGAACTCGAGTTGTGTAAGTGGGGTTCAACGAGCTGGATGTGGAATTGCGACGTGGAGCTTTGTGGCAGCGCGACCCTTGAACCGGATTGCGTGCTATCGCGTTAGCGGCTGAAATTGCATTAGGGTTTGTCACGCCAATTAGGGTTGGCGGCGGCGGCGTGGGTGGTGTGGCTGGGGCTTGGTGAGGAGCGCAATGGCTGCGATTGCGTGCTCCCCTGCAGTGGTTGGTAGGACTGCCGCCGTGACCTCCCCGGCCAGGACCAGCACCAGCAGCAGGCCGGGCCTCAAGAAGCCCCATGCGGCGGCGTCGCTGAGGCGGCCAGCCTATTTGCCGGTGAGGTCCCACTCGCGACCCCGGCCGCAGCGCCATATCGCTCTTGCTGCGCTCGCGACAGAAGAAGAGGTGGCTGTGCCGGAGGAGCTTGAGGTGAGGAAAACCTGCTTGTTACTGCTTTTGATCTTGACTAGTGGCAATGCCTGGATTGGTCAATTACAATGCCAATGGATTTGGCATTGTTTGCAAAGAATAATCTACGGGTTGTGTGCACACGCGAGAAACTTCCATATGCAAGCGTGGGGTTCTTGTGTACAGTGACATACGCATTGAACTTGCACTGCGCAAGCATTGGCACTTCACCCGATGCGTGTGTCTAGCAGCGCAATGCACTGTGCTGAGTTGCATGTGTCGCATTTGTTACAGAATACAGCTCAATTTGCGTCTGAATGTTGCTAGATGGTTATTAGTACCAAGTATGCTGTTGCAATGCAGCGCGAACTTTGCAGTGTAGAACCAGTACCTTGTTGATGTTGAGTGGCTTGTGCAGTTGGAGAACCCTCCCAGGCAGTATGAGACTCTTGTGGTTTTACGCCCGGACTTGACGGAGGCCGAGCGCACTGCCTCGTCGGAAGACTACGAGCGGTTGCTGACCGACAACGGTGCCATGGACATTGAGCTCATCAACAGGTATAATCAATGGAACAGCACCAAAGTTTGATAGGGCAACAACGACTCACAGTCATTATGCCCACCTCTTGACAAATGTGCATCTAACAGAGTTGACGCTGCATGCATACACAGACACACGCACACGCGCGTGCACGCGCCTGCGTGCGTGTGTCTGTGTATATATATATATATATATATATATATATATATATATATATATATATGCATGTGGGTGCATGCGTGGGTGAGCGTGGGTGTGCGCGGGTGCATGTTTGTGCGGGCGTGTGTGATTGTGGGGTGACCATGTTTGCTTTCATCGTCATTCACATTCACTAGCTGGCATCACCTTCGTCACTGAGTATACGCTCTGTGACATTGTCATTATTAGGGGGACAGGCCCTCTGGCATACAATATCAAGAAGGCGAATCCTGCGGGAGAGCCAGTGACTTACACCGATGGCTCAGGCGTGCTGTTCGTGTACACGGCGCCGTCCACTGCCATTCAGCCCTTTGCCGCCAAGCTGCAGCTCGATTACGACGTGTTGCGCTTCCAGACCTTCCAGGCCAAGCCTCTGAAGCTGTAAACAATACACTCGGCATGTTTACTCCAACGCTCTTACACGTGTATCAAGGATTGATAAATATCTACCGCCGATGACACATGGCAGTTGTTATTACAGCCAGCTTAGTCTTGCACTTTTGCTGTTGGTGTTGGCAAGCTGTCCCGCCAGGATGCGCCGTGCGGTGCCCAATCTACCTACCTTTGTTGTATGGCATTACTATCGCGGGTATGCTGTTGACTGGTTGCATCAGATTTGCAGCAGCACTTTACCAATGCACTGCATGTGGCAGACTATTGGTGTTGCGGCTGTATGTGTTGTTTTTGTACAATTGTGGGTCTGCGTACAAACACAATTGACGCTAAATGCACTGTATGACTGTCTTGTGGTAAACACATTGCGAAAGAAACCTCCATGTATCTTTGGCTGCATTGAGGCAGCAGGAACAACAGGTAGACAAGCACGGCACAACTTCACACTTGTATGCACATTTCGATTGCCTTTATCTCTTAACAGGCGGACAAAGAATGCAATAGCTCTGCAACTGCTTTCATGCATATGCACACACATGTTGCGCCAGCGGATTGGGATACCAATGGGCAACAGTGCGGGGGTTCATCTAGCCAATCTCTTTCTCCTGACGTACAAGCTGGACTTCATGAAGGGTTTGAAGACAGTTGCACGTCCAGATAGCTTGAGTCGGTTTGCTACACATGTGTTGCGCTGCATCGACGATCTGATCGCCGCTGATGTCCCAGAGTTGCAGGACATGTTGTACTCGCAAACCGATGCACCGGCGGCTGGCATTTATCCTGAGCACATGCTGACAGTGGCAAATTCAAAACGCGCATGAAGGCCACAGTGTGCCATTTCTTTATGTGTGTGTGTTCCAGACTCCGGACGCCACGGTGGGCCTCGCCACGAGACAATACAGCAAGTTGGACGACCAAGTCTTTGCGGGAATACGTCGGCATGGAGCACCACTGCCGGAAGCCAACCTGCCACGGTCCACCAAGCTGGGTGTTGTTACCTCTCAGTTCATCCGTTTTCATCGCCTGTGCTCATATCGTGATTTCGCGATTTCGTCACCGCCACTGCCCGATTGTCGGGAGACATGTCCGAGCATGGAGGATACAAGCGACGTGCGTTGTTGGAGAAGCCTCGGGGCCAGTTGGGAGGCAGCAATGCCTGTATCATGTCGACACGCGGTAGTTTCACGCACAAGTTGGTGGTGAAGGCGTGGGGGAGCGTCACACAGAGCACGGGGAGTGGGCAGTCATCTGCCCATGCTGGTTCGCTGGGTGTCACACACACACACTGACTGCCGATGGCTTGTACCACACTGCGCACTGCTGACGGTGACAGCTCTGGCCACGGCGGCGGCGTTGGTCGTGATGGCGCTGTGGAAGGCGGCGGAGGTGCGCCTGTGGCTGCCTGGGGCGCACGTGTCCAACACCTGCTCCCCTTCTGGCGCGCCCTGGCGCACCCAGCCAGCACTAGCGCACGAGCACTGATAGCGTGCCAGCACTGCACGGCACTGCTGACTTTTTGCTACCTGCCTATCCGCTTGCCCCCCTTGCCTTTGTGCACAGGTACTATCCTTGCAGTAACGCAGTGCAGTACTGCAAGGCGTAGCTAAGGAGCATCGTGTGTGGCATGGTAGGGTTAAGGGCTTCGGTGGGATCAGGTACGTACTAAAGCACATGCATGTGTTGTTGGAGACGTTGGTGGGGTATTTTTGGTGTTGTACTTGCTGTACTTGTGTTGGCTTGATTAGCACTCGCTCATTTGTGCAGTGGCTACTGCTTGTGGTGTGACACGTGTGCGACTCTTGCTGCAGGCATTGCTGACATTCCCTATACATGTTCTCTGTCTACACATGACGCCGTTTGCTCTCTTGTGTACACACACTTGGAGCCGAAGCCACAGCGGCCGGTGGGTGGCGTACCGTGACAGCTGTCTGCCTGACAGCTGACAGACTCAGATGATGGGTGCAGCACCGCAGCGACTGCACTACCGCCGGTGGCAGCAGCAGCTGTTGGTGGTGGCAAGGGTTTGGGAGCGGCGGCGGGGGGAGTCTGCTCGTCATTGGTCGTGTTGGGCCTCGACAAGGCCGACGCTACTGGCGGTGTGGCAGGTACTACGGCAATGCCTGCTGCTGTGGGGGTTGCATGTTAGGGTAGTGAAGTTAAAAGTAGCGCGTACAGTGCAGCCTGGCGGTGTTGAATGTAAGGTTGCGGTAAGCATGCATGCTGTTGGAACCGACATGAGTGCATGCATGTGTGCGTCATGACAGCATGCTGGAACTGAGTGCGTATGCAATTATATGCTAGCATGTGCAGCTGCCTACCCAGTATACATACCGTGTGTATATGGTATGAGTGTAGGTGCGCATGCACGCACAAGCGCCGTCACGGCGCTTCTGCACAGCGGTTGTGCAGGTGATTGACTTGGACATTTGCATGCTTGTGTGACCAACGGGGAAGGCGAGTAGTGTAGTCATAGTGTGGATAGCATAGCCAGGTGGTCAATGATATAACATATCGTGTGTTATGTGTGTTGGGTGAATGCCACCGTGTGTATGACACCCCTTGCATGCAGCATATGAGGCGTAAAATCTTTTGTACACACGCATGACTCATATGGTTGGGCAGTAATTGCATCGTGTGAGTAGGGGTGTAGGGTGCAGCAGAAGAGAGGTGAGATGGAGCTAGTGCATAGCCAGGTGGGTTGAAATGGCACGTGTTTAGGTGAGTGCGAGTGTGCAAGTGCGCATGACCAAGGTGTGCATTGCAGATCACTGGCATGCGTTGCATATTTGTTGTACACAGCGGCGTGGATGCGTGCTTACAGCGGGCAACTCTCCAAGCGAGTGCAGGAAGCTAGACCAATACTTACATGCAAACACAACGCACACTGCACAAGCAGCAAAACTCAAATCGAAAAGGGCCGCAATTGGGACACCAACTCGCATGACACTGCGCGCGGGTGCGGGAAGACTACCACAACAATCCTTCAACATCTATACCGTCTATACCAAGTGCACCTCTCTTGCATGCAATGCCAATCGCCACCTGACGGCGTCAGGCTGACGCTCAACATGGCTGATGCGGCAGCTCGGTATGGTGACCCTGATGATCTTGCTATGCACGGACTTGTAGTGCTAATACCCATTTACATCACGGCCCTTTGATCTCACACACGCACGCACGCACGCGCGCTAAACATGAAAGTGCGTGCGCTTGTGCACACGCGTGCAGGTAATCAGCAAACACGCATGCATCCTGTGCTGCCTAGGTACTTGTTGGGCGCTATTGTCTCTCCCTCTCTCTGCTGCCTACCTTGGTACTGGTAGCCGCACTTGCACATAGAAACCCAGCCCCATAGTTGTAATAGATTGGTATGCGCTTTGTGCTTGTCCATTCATTCGTATACCCCATGCATGTATGTCTGATGGGGGTTTGAGGCAGCAGGTACAACAGCTAGGTGTGGCTCGTGGAGGTAGACTCCGGTGGTAAGTAATCATTGCATGATGGGGAGCTTTGTGGATAATGCATGCGTCCTGCATGTTGCATGTATCATGATCACTTGCATTTGCTGTATACACGAATGCTTGCGAGCCTAAGTGTTGTCTGTCAGCATGTTTGTGTTGTGCCGCAGGGTGGATGGTCGGATTGGTTGCTAAACAGTGACCCGACCATCATGCAAGGCTGCTCAACGCGAAACCCACCCTCGCCCACCCACACGCAGCAACCATGCATGCTTGCAGCATTAGTTGGTCCCCGTACGTGTCAGGGAATGCTAATGCCAGTTCATGTGTACATGGTTCACAATCTGCCATAGAGCCATAACTGCTTGCTGCACGGCACTACGCAACAAACTTTCTCTGTGCACGCACGCCTGAACGTCACTCTTACCTCCGCTTGCACGCAGTGGTTGGCGTTGTTGTCGTCGTCGTTGTCGTCGGTGCGTGCGCCTTTTGCATTGCTGAGACAGGAGGCGGCGACGACGCCGTGCTGGTGGACAAGCAACCTGCGCACATGGCCAAGCATGGCATCAAGTCAAGGCGCTGCTGAGCGGTAAGAGCAGTAGCAGTTTGATGCGCATGGAGGAGGACGACGACCACCACCAGGACGACCAGGACGACGAAGAGGAGGAGGCAATCAGGCGATTCCTGCAGCCTGACGAGACCCTGCGTGATCTCATCGCCCGCAGCGTCGCCGGCGGCGAGGGCCAGTCCGCCCCCCTCACGGGCGTCCCGCTGCTCGACCGCCGCCTCCGCCTCCGCCCCGGCCGCAGCGTCCTGGAGGTCGCCGGCCCTGCCGCGTCCGCTAAGACGGAGTTGCTGCTGCAGGTGAACTAGTATACTATTGTTTTCACTCTGCCTACCTGGTGTGCCACGGCATGTCGTGGCATGGCTTGCTTGCGTGCTTGCTTGTTGGTTGGTGTATTTGCTTGACCACTTCTGTGACCTACATGTCCGTTGTTGTTGTTCAGCCCGTGAACACCAACACTCTAAAGCTTGCAACCCGAAGGAACAACGTGTTGCGAGTTATCTATTGCCTCTCAACAGGCATTCTGTTTGTAGCATGCATGCGGGCTGTTTGTGTCAGTCTGTCTATGTGTTGAGCTATGCAGTGTACACGGTCTCGAGTCCTTCCAGCAACATCGTGCACAGCTTGTGTCTAGCCGCAACATCTGCGCGTAGGTCATGATGTGTGTCATCTGCCAGTAAGTGAGTGCAAGTGTGTGCGCGTGCGCATGCGTCTACATGTGTGTGTGTGCGCGCGCGCTCGCACACACACACACACACAAGCGCGCATGCGCAATTGTGGATGCGCTCAGGCGTGTGCTTGTGCTTGTGCTTGTGCATGCATGCATGCGCGCATAGACCTGCGTATTTGTATGGGTGTGTGTGCTTGCACAAGTGTGTGCGGGTCTATAGCGTGCACAAATGTGCGTGTCTGTGCTTGCACAAGTGCTCGCGTGTGTTCTTGCTACATGTGATCTGTGCAAACTCACATTTGTTGCCATCCATGCAGACGGCAGTGACCTGCATTCTGCCGAAAGAGCACGGGGGCGGCGGAGCGGTAGCGTTGTGGTTCGACCTCGATGGCCGCTTCAGCACAATGCGCCTCCTCACTATCCTCGAACACCGCCTCGCACACGCAAACGGTGAGACCACATCGCGCGTACCAATATGCAGCATGCAGGATGGTTTGACACACCAGCAAGGGTGAAATAGTGCACACCCGAGCGCACACACATACGCACATATACACGCGCATATGCACAAGGGCACACTCACGCTCACGCTCACGCGCACTATTGTGTGTAAGTGTGTGTGCGCGCACGCGTGCACGCGCACACTATAGCGTACGGATAGACACACATGCAGACACACACACGCACGCACGCACGCACGCACGCACCCGCGCCGTACACGCATACGCATTTGCACACGCACCCAAGTCCGCATGCGCAAGGACGCGCACGAACGCACATGCAGAGAACGCCTGTCTCATGTCTCCTGCAGGTGTTGTTCCATCGGACAACGAGGCCACCTTCCTCTCCTCCCACCTCTCCCACTCCAAGCGCGGCGCCATTCCCTCCTCCCTCCCCCTCCACCCCTCCCCCTTACTCTCCCATTGCCTCCGCCGCTTCCGCCTCGTCCGCTGCCACAACAGCCTGCAGTTCCTGTGCGCACTCAAGACGATGCGACCCTTCTTGGCCAACACGAGCGATGATAGTGAGAGCGAGAGTGAGAGTGTGGGGGTGCGGATAGTCGTTGTGGATAGTGTTGGGGCCTTTCATCATGTGGACAGAGCGGCCAACGATAGTAGAGAGGGGGTGGCGCTTACCATGTCGCAGATACATGGCGTTGTGGTGAGGGAATTGCGTTGGGTTCTGGCTCGACACAAGCCGTTGATACTTGCGTCCAAGGGCGTATCGACCCACGCGAGTGATAGTAAAGACGTGAGAGATGTTATGACGCCGGAGTGGCAGCGGTTTGTCACGCACCGCGTGAGCCTTAGGCGAAGCATACGTACAAGTTGTAGTGGGGAGTATAGTGGGGATGTGGGTCATGATGCGCCTCATAAGGAGCCAGTGTTTACTCTGTGTTGGGAAGAAGGGCCACATAGCCTCACTGAAGAGTTTGTAGTCAGGACTTCAGGAATCAAATGGTTACGTAGCGGAACTTGATGCTGAGCTCACACAACATTATGCATGTGTATCTGTGTGTCCGCAATTGCTATTATGAGCGATATGTATATGTATACCACTCAATAGATGTATACCACTCAATAGATGCACTTTGATATAGTTGCATTGTGGTGCACATATTGCCTTGCTACAAGCACGAACCACGACAAACCAACCAACAGAAGTGCACCAACACATGTACATGTAGATGGCATGTAAGCTGCCATCGTCATACGTATATGTATGTATACTAGTACTAGTACTAGTCATTATAGTCATAAATACCCCCAACAACTCAACTTGCCACTCCTCCGACACAACACCCCAACATGCTACCCTTGTGCCGCCTCCACCTCAACCCCGCTATCCCCGGCCCACCTCCTCAACCTCCCATTGATCATCACTCCCGGTATCACCTCCCCAACACTACCCTCGTGCCTCCCGCCCCTCCCCGTGCTCGCGTGCCTGCCGGCATACGCGCCAGACGGGGCCGGGAAATGAGTGGGTTCTCTACTACTGTTGGAGTATTGTGTCGGGAAGAGGGAGGAGAGGAAGTGGCTCAGACGCTGTGATTGGTGGTGGATGGCAGTCTCGAGACGCCATTGGAGATGTTCGGATGGGGTGACGTGTTCAAGGGAAGTGTGGTAGAGGTGGGGATGGATGCCAGAGTAGTCCATGAAGGCCTGCGGGAAGAGTAGTGGCTTGTTCAGCACACACGTATGATGTACGGCATATACATGATGCAGGAAAGTACTACTACAATTCGCACGTGCAGGCGTACGGCCGCTTGCATTGTATGCAGCCCAACACGTGCGTGCGTGTGAACATGCGTGTATGTGTGCACGCACGCATATGCACGTGCATGTGCGCATGTGTACACGTGCGCACAGTGTACACACGCGCATAAAACCACCCACAACAACAAAATGGCACCAAACATCGCTCGTGCATTTGCTACAAGATGTTACAGAACCACACACCAACATACCGAGCGCGGGTCGCTTTGCTCCATCCCCATCCCCGGTTCATCTTCCAGTCCCACTCGTCTCACCGCCGTCCTCTGACTCAGAATCCTCTCCTCGACCGCGTCCATCTCATCTTTCAAGTGGCCCTGCAGCCCGACGCAAGTGGCGTGCTGAGGCAGGGCGCGCGCGATGGCGTACAAGCAGTTGTAAGCCACGTAGAGGTTGATGGAGTAGTAGACAAGGACGCCGATGCGGTCGACCTGAGAGGGGGAAAGGAGGGTTGGGGTGGGTGGGGTGAGGTGGGTGGTAGTATGTGTGTTTGCAACGCACACACACGCAGGCGTGTATGTGTACACACATCTTTAGGTGTGAGTGCGTGTGCATGCACTTGTGCATGTGTGTATGTACCAGAGCCAGTATGCGCATGTGCATGCACGTGAGTGTGTATCAATGTACCTGATGTGTGTGTTGTTGGATGTCTGCGACAGATATCGCGCCCGGCAGCCCCGCCAGTGCAGATATCCGCTGCACCCTCTGCAGCAGAGTGCCCCTCGACTGCACTGGCCTCGCCGGCTTGGACGCTCTGCTGTGCTGAAGAGTTTGCGACTTCGCGCTCAACGCCTGCAAGAGAGATTATTACATCAAGACTATTGCAACACACGCACCCGTGCTACCACTTGTCTATTTATGACACGCACCTTCTTGGTCTTGGTTTTCTTTGGTTGTGTAATGAACGCCATCGCGATTGATAACGGTGATAGCGGCTTCGATATCGACCTTGTCTGCATCTGCTGGCGCTGTCTCCTAGTTGATATCTAAGGCAGCATCATACACATACGGTAAGTACAGAAGAGACAGTCTATGATACAATGTCTCCAACAATAATAACAAGTGCGTGCTGTCAGTGGTGGACTCACCGTTGATGATGCAGGCGCCCTGTCTACCGCCTTCAACGCATCCAACATATTTGGCTGAAAAACACAAAGCAGCATCAGTAGTGCAAGTGCAACAAAGCAACCCAAGGTGCATACCAGACCCAACGTTTGTGTTAATACGTACACAACTCAAATACAAGCAAGCAACAAGACTGCTTCAGTCATGCATGCAACACTGCATACGACAACGCAGCTACACCATCACACGAACATCAATTAGGTCAGCTCCTGACTCACCTTCATTAGCAAAGGCATGATCAACATCTGCAACGAGAGGCCTCCCACCAGCGCCCCTCCCAACCCAAAAGCGGCGAACAGCATCTTGCTGAAACTGAGGCCACAACGCTACAAGACCAACATCTACCACACAGACTATGACCTGTTGCCAAATCACTAACAACAACTAACAACACCGCTGCCGCCGCCGCCGCCGCCTCCACACAACGCAACAATACACACAGTCTCACTTTTGGCGCAGTCTTGAAAAAGGTCCGTTGCGAATGTTTTCGAAAATACAAAACTTCCGAACGCGCGAATCGCAACCCGGATCGAGAAATGTTCACGCAACCAGCTCTCGCGAACCCATTCAGCAATGCTGCTTAGGCTTGCTGATATCGGCGCCATCAGATTAGCGAACAACAAGAATATTAAGCGCTGCTAGCCAATCAGCATGCAAGGTTACGATAGGGGGAAGGGATGGATATCAGTGCTGCTGGTGGAGATATCAGGGCTAGGGAGGGTTGCTGGTGGTGTAGGCGTTGTGGACGGCGGCGGCGGCGGCAATGGCGGGCGCTGAAATTGCGGCTGGGCAGGCTGTCGTTGGGGTGGGTGCGTCGTCGACATGGCGGAAGGGTCAGCAGCTTCGGCCGGCGGGCGGCAAGTCCGCGGGAGGAGCAACTGCTACTCCGCATGTGAGGAGGCCTGCTGTGGCTAAGCTGGAGGCTGCTTCCACCTCCGCCGCTGCTGCCGCCGTCACGGCGTTTGTAGCTGCTGGCCCGGCGCTCGCTGACGTGGGCGCTGCCACTGGCGGTGGCCTCCCTCTCCCCCTGCTGCTCGTCGCCGGTGGCGCCGCCGCTGCGGGCGTCATTGTCGCCGCTGACCCGCAGAAAAGGTGAGCATGCTTTTCGAATGCTGTGCCAATTGCGCATGCGTGGAGGTTTTACAATGAATGCTTCACTGCTTGTCAAGTTGTCGGTTAGTTGACTGTTGCCTTTCTGTGTCCGTAGACGCCAAGCGCAGGCGGCTGCAACTGGAGGCGACGAGATGGCAGTGGTGAGTGCATTGCAGATATGCGGATCCAACCAGCATGTTTGGCCTTTGTCAAAGACCAATGCTAAGCATGCATGCCTTTCAGTCCGTCATGCTGGTTGGATCAGTGTGTTCGCCCTGTAGCTGCTGGTGCTCATCATTTGCACGACAATGCATTGCAGCTTCTGCATGCAGCTCGTCTTCACAGCTGAAACATTATACCAAGACTAAAGGATTAAAGACACACTATTACACCATGTTTGCTGTGGTTTGTTATGGGGGCGGATGTGCTTGTACATGCATACAGTCAGCAGTCATGCATTATTTGGCGTGTGCAGGTCAGGAATTACTTCGACACCACTGGCTTTGAGCGATGGCGGAAGATATATGGCGAGACAGATGACGTGAACAAAGTACAACTTGACATCCGCGTTGGCCATGCACAGACTGTTGAAAAGGTGACATCACACATGTGCCCACACACTCATCAACCATGCATATGCATGCAAACATCTGACAATCTCTCAGCCACACTTGTTATATATGTGTCACTCTTTGTGTGTTGATCACGAGTCAATTTGCAGGTTCTCAAGTGGCTGAGGGAGGAGGATGCGATTGTTGGCAAGACAATTTGCGATGCCGGCTGTGGGACTGGCAGCCTGTCCATCCCGCTCGCGTTGGAGGGAGCCAAAGTGTTTGGCAGCGACATCTCAAGCTCTATGGTACATTTGTGCGACAACTTGTGTTGTGTTAGAATGCAAAAGCAAGGGTCTGTAGTCTGTTGCTCAGTAGACAATGTGACAGTTGTGTATGTCAGGCTAGCTATGGTCCATGTACAACAAGGTTGGAATATTGATGCTGTGCCTGACAGTGAGGCCCTGCTGTCTGTGGCTCACTGCACACGCACATGCGCATGCCCACGCGCGCATGGGCATGCGCGTGTGCATGCGCACGCCCACAATGTGATGGTTGTATGCCTCAGGCTGGGGAGGCTGCAAGGAGGGCAGACGCGGCCATTGCGCAAGCCAGCGACTCCAAGGCAGTGAAGCCTTCATTTGAAGCGAAGGACCTCGAGAGCATCACCGGAAAGTATGATGTCGTGTCTTGCTTGGACGTCCTTATCCACTACCCGCAGGTGGGTTTGTAGCAGAGAATGCATTTTCAACATGGCACACGTGTGTCAGTTTGATGGGGGAATGATGAGAAGAACCGCAGGAGTGCTCAATGACTGCGACGTATTTAAGTCCCTGACCCCCCATTTCTCTTTGTGTTGCATCCAACTTGAGTGGCTGCTTATTGTTGCTTAAGTCCTCCCTAACTGCGTTATATGTGCACAAATGTGTCACAGGACAAGGCAGCTGGCATGATCTCGCACCTCGCTTCCCTTGCTGAAGAAAGGCTCATCATCAGCTTCGCCCCCAAGACTTTTTACTACACCATACTAAAGGTGTGTAGCTTATCGGCAATTTGCTTCTATCTTGGTCGCGCTGTTGCTCTACTCACCACCATGTTGGTTTGTCTGTCAGCGCATCGGTGAGTTGTTCCCCGGACCTTCGAAGGCCACCCGCGCGTACTTGCACGCAGAGGCAGATGTGGAGGCTGCGTTGAAGGTGCGGTCATGCTTTGTCATCTCACACATTCGCATATACACTACACAGGATCAAGCACTAGCACGTGCGAGTTCTGTCAATCAGCTTCCAGCTTGTGTTGTGGATTGTCATTAACATGAACAACACATGCAATTGACAGGCATGTTCATTTCTACTTGACATCTGTTTTGACTAAACTTGGTCTTGTATGGATGAAGGCTGCTGGTTGGGAGGTCACCCGCCGAGAGATGACGGCCACCAGCTTCTACTTCTCGCGGCTGTTGGAGGCTCGTCCCGCCAGGAGATGAGTCCTCGCGTGTCACGTGCGGCAGACAATTTTGTTGTTGGTTTAGGTATGCTCGCCTGTAGCTTCAGAACAATGTGGAGAGTATATTTGAGATACATAGTTGTGACACTGCGTCGAGTTGAGGGATGGCTTGCCATGCGTGTGTTGAACGATTGGTGTAAACAAAGAAAAGCCAGTGCCATTGCTGATTACGCGCTGAAGATTGCTGTCGTATGGCGTCCATGCGGCTGAATGCAACCAGAGTATGCAAGCCCATAGTACCATGCATAACGAGTATTGCGTTGCGGCTATAAAGGCATACGCGCTTGTCAGATAAGCAGAAGTACAAGTTGTGACTCGTACTGCGGAATGAGTAACGGTAGCTCACAAAAGGACAGATGCACGAATGGTCAGATGCAAGTGCGCATATAATTACTAGAGAAGCGCTCAGGGGCAGGTAACATGGCTGCCTTCGCTCCCAGCAGCAACAAATCTGAACACCTTGATTGTGATATGGCAAACACTGTGCAGCTCACACACTACACGCACACCCAGCCTGTGGACGGCATCTCAATGTCAACGACTCTTTGCTTTGCCACACAGCCACGTGATGAAGAGAGCACATATACGTGTAAAAATGCAGGTGAAGGTTGAACACAGTGACAGACACTGTGGGCTTCCCCTAGCTGCAGCGCACTATGCTGGCGGCAGGGGCGGCGGCGGCGGCGGCGGTAGTGCGGCGTCGTGGTCTGCGGCTGCTGCGAGGCCCGGCCTGGTTTGATCGCGTGGTCGTCGTCGCCGGCGTGTCCGCCTGGCCACTACAGCCGCCTTCTTCCTCTTCCTCCTCTTCCTGCTTGCTTTCGCCTGGCCTGGCCTGCAGCACGCAAGGTACGCCTCTAAGACTTTGCGTAGTACACAGCACTTGCACATGTACATCTACTTACACATGCACATGCCTACATGCATACAGACAGACGCATGCACGTACTTGCATACCATGCAGTAGTTGAACACAGAGGGTGCATTGCTGGTTTGCTGGTTCCATTATTGCTATGGCACACACTGGTGCCTGTGCAGGGCCAATGCCAGCATTGTGTTGGTGGGTTTTAACTATTCCGTTGCAACAAGTGTACTACGGCTCATTCATCACTCTCATTTAAGCAATGGTTACTCAGCCACGTACATTTTGCCTATTGCTCTACTCCAAATGCATGCATGCACGACCCAGTTGCTTCACGACATTGACACCATTTGTGTACTATCGTCAAGCTTTGCATCAAGCCGTCTACTTGCTAATGCATTGCACATCATGCTTGTCAGGTGTGTCATACACCCGAATCGAACAGAGGCGTTACTTCAGTGGCGACATCCACAATACCAGCACATTCATCACACACAAGTTTCACGTCAATCCTCCTTCGGCATTGCAGCTGATATCGCCGCACTATCCCGTCGACATCGTCGTCAAGACCGGCGATCTCGAGTCCATCGAAGTGGAGTGTCCCTCGGATGTGTTCCAAATTGAACGCACCGACATTGACACTGTGAAGGTAAGGAGAAGTGTGGGGCATGTACATGTGTGTGTGCGCATGAGCGTGTGTGTGTGTATGTGCACGTGCGCGAGAGTGTGCGTGTGCATGCGTGCGCATGTGTATGCGTGTGGGCGCATGTGGGCTTGCGCCTATATGTATATGTGTTTGCAACATACACAACCCCATCTGTCAGGTGCAAAATGTCAAACACTCCGCACCACCGCCAACCTCAAGGCCATCTCTGCGCGTATCCATCCCAGAGCGATTCTGCAGCGTCGATATACGCAACGCCGGCGGGAACATCTCCATCGAGAAGGTTGTTGAGGGAACAGTCAACATCATAAACAAGTGCTTGGATGATGTCGGTGAAAGAGGCATCATTGAGCTCGGGCAGATAAGAGGGGCAAAGCTCTCGATAGACACGGATGCGGGCGACATCACGACGGGTCACATTGCAGCAGAAACCAGAATAATCTGCCATCGTGGCGATATCAAAGTTCAGAAGCTGATATCGAACTCGCTCTCTCTAAATGCGAGTGGCCGCATTGATATCAATGTTTTGTACGCGGACGAGTGCTTCATCAAAAGCACAGGCGACATCCGCGTTGGCACCGCCAAGCTTGGCTCTGACTCCAACATGGCGGAGTTGACAACACATGTTGGCGATATCAGCATAGACGGCCTCGATGGTTACGCAAAAGTAAGTAAAGTGACATAACTGTGTTTTACAATGCATATGACACACGTGCACACGCACATTCACGCACACCTGCATGCGCGCGCGCGCGCATACACACACACGCACGCACATGCACTTTTGCACACGCACACGCTCATGTGCCCACACGCATATAGATGCAAGCACACATACGCACATGCACGCAAGCGGCTTGCACGCATGAGTGCCACTTGCTCACGACACATTTTCCACGCAGGTTGACGTCGTTGACACAGGCGCCATTCGTATCCAACTGATGGAGGGCGCGCGTCGCGTCGACGTACACTCCAACTCCCACTTCAGCGTTATCAATCTCTCCGTCCCACACATACCCGTGGTAATCGAAGCCGCGTTCCCTACCGTTGGCGCTTTAAGCATAGAAGAAAGCACTCTTCATGAGATTGTTGCGCAACAAGTCCCGCACGAACATCACCTCTTTGTTATAGAAGCCCGCATTCGACCCACTGATGCTGAAGCCAAAGCCGAAGCGCATGTGTTGAAGCTGAATGTGCTTGCGGAAGGGAGTCATGCGACGGTGACTGTAAATAGACGGAGCTGGAAGGAAGCTATGGAAAGCAGGATGCAAAGAGGTGGTGGTGGTGTGAAGGCATTGTCATCAGATCAAGCGAAGCCGACAAAAAGATATGTCTCGTGGAACTCGTTGTGGAGAGAGATGAGGTGACAGAAATGGATATACGCGTGTACATGCTTGCATTAGTTGCTTCGCTGTGCCCTTCACTGTACGTATACTCGCTCGCAAACGCGCACGTGGGCGGTGCATTTAGCCAGTGGAGTACTGTACTGATGAGGCAATGCCCCGCAAGTGCGATGTGCACCCCGCCCTGCAAGTGCTACTAGTAGCAGTAGTGTTATTGAGCAGTCAACCAACACCCCCTACCTCTCGCTGCCTCTCGGTGGCACGCAAACCCGCATTTTGTTGCAGTCACTTGAAAGCTCCTCCTGCCACTGCATGTCCCCTCTCCTGCCCCGCCGATAGATTGACGGTTCTGTACGTGTGTGCACGTACCCAAGGCACTCACCAGTGCAGAAGCTGTCACCAAACACCAGCGGGTTGTTTTTGCAGAGTGTGTGCCCAATAGTGACTCAACGCAGGCCATTGTCAAGGGGGAGCAGATTCGCATGTGGCACTATAGCTGCCTTTGTGATAAGTTGCGTGCCCAACCGCTGCTGCACACTGCTGCACACGCACATCATGATATGATTGTGAACACGCACTGCATGTCACGCGGATACATGCGTGTATCCGCACAGGTTGTACTGTTGGCTCGTTATCTGCAAGCAGCCACTTTTTGGTAACTCTAGAGCGGATGTGTGGAACGTCCAGTGGTGGGGTGGGTGGGTGGGTGGGTGGATGGGGATGTATAAGAAGCGTAAAGATCATATGTGGCATGCAGTCTGCTAACAAACGACTTCAGTGTGTGTATACTAGAAAGTAAAGCACAATGTGTGGGGCGGGGA
>RHPI01000732.1:331686-345764 GCA_009103225.1 Chlorokybus atmophyticus
TATATATATATATATATATATATATATATATACATTGATATATATTTGTATATATACACTATTGCAGCTGCTCTCGGCTACGTCTGCAACCAATAAGACAATAGCCACAACACTCACAGCAGCAGCGACAACGACGACGACAACACAACTGGTATGTCCCATGCACAGGTATGTCCCGTGCACAAGATATCTAACAGGCAGCGCCCTCTTTCCCGCCAAACCGACCAGTCCTTTTGACCACCTGCGCATCGACGACACCTTCCTTGCCAATGGTCGACGTCGATGCCGCAATGCTAGGACCAAGACTGCACCCCCTTCGTGAACATGTGGACTTACGAATCCACTGTATCTACTGCTTGAATATGCCTATTGCCAAGTCAAGTCACGTGACCGTTAAAGAAGAAGCTCGTCGGTGCGCGCGTTACATGAGATGGGAAATTGATCGCCGCCTCCTCCCCCAGTTGACAGCAATCCCCAGCTTGGGCCTGCGGCATTTTGACCGACAAGCACCCCAAAAGTGGCCGCAGTCAGCACTTTGTGAATCTGGCCGCCCCCTTGACAGCATTGATTTGCTATGTTGAGCACCATGTTTGGGGCAAGCAGGTACAAGCTGTGTAATGCAAATGCTTATGATGTATCCAAGTATAGGGGCAAAGGGAGCTTTGGTTTCAAGTCCGCGGACATGCAAGCATTGTCAACATCCACAATTGTCAAGGAGAAGCTACGGTGCATGTATTGCCGCAAATTGTGCTTCCATTACGTGCTCCATTAAGCAGGTAAAAACTGAGTTGATTGTTAAAGCCCTAGCTATGCATGTGCATACATGTCCGTGACATAATGTTGTATGATTCGGGCATTGTGAGTCTTTATGGAAGGCTCACATATAAGGCCAAGTTTTATACTTCAGGTGATCAATTTGGTGCCCGAGATTTTCGCAAAGATTTGCTTCGCATGTTGCGCATGATGTGTTTCATGTCTTCACGACGAAAGCAACCACTTTTTTCTTGTATGGTCTCAGACATTATGATAATGGCTTCTGGAACCTAGCACATGTGCGTATTTGTGTTAATGAAAGTATTGCAAGCAGTTACGGAGTGACTCTGCTATTGAAGGGGGGGTGGAAAACGGTTTGTCACGGTGACGACCCTCGACACACACTTCTCCCTCGAAAGCCTGGTGCGAAAACATGACACTATATATGGCCTCACTGGTGCACCATACTTGACGTACATAGTTGAAACATGTCTAGAGTGAATTACATGTTAAACAAGTGTTAACCTTCACCGTATATATAATATGATTCCATGGTTATATCACGATGATGGTCGTTAACTACATATGTTCTAGTGCCGTGCACACCATACTGCAGGCGTATGATCGTGATTTTGATCTTAAGCGATGAACAGGTGGTCACAACAATTGTGACCACCTGTAGTTCATGCTGATTTTTCCATGTATATTGCTGTCCCTGATGTTAATGCGATCATGGCGCGGGCCCGTGAGGCATGCGAAAATGTGATGCAGAAGAAAAACCAATTGCTGCACTTTAACTGCCTAATGGCGCCGCTGGGATCTGTTAATCAGATGCCAGCCCTCATTGGACAAGACTGAGCAAAGTCGAGAAGTTGCCATTCACACACCTTTTGCGGACAAGGTGCCCGCAGTATGGAACGCTGGCTTCAGCATGAAAACCTGAGGCTTGCCGATGTGACGTGCGGTTCAAGCAATTACAACTACAATTACAAGAGGTGCCGCGGTATACATTGCGCTCGAAATTAACAAGGCGCGCACCAACCACGACAACCATGGGAGGCCATGGTACTCAACTATGGAGGTGGACGGGGAGGAGGATGACGACATGCCGGTCACCTGGTATGCACATGCCCTTCTCGTCAATGTGTGTGGTGACAGCGTCCTTCCATTTTTGAAGGAGGCCGTATTAATTCGCCTGCTCACTCAGAGAGATTGAGCGAGTGACACTAGGTGCATTGCATTGAAACGGGAGAGGCGTCGAAGTGGGCCGTAGCTTGATGTGACGATGCTTGATCAGTTGAAAGCATAGTTGCACCATACCGCATACGAGTATGCATTGCAAGTCCATGTATACGGGTATATACGGGTATGCATTATGGGCCGTCGGTGCATGCGGTAATACTACGTGCACATGATGCTGTTAAACTATTGGTGATCCACCCTTTTTGCACTGCCGCACTGCCAGAATAATGCCCCTGCCCCAAGTTTAGGGCCATGGCGCACCGCGTGCTACCCGCAATTCGCAACTTGGTGACGCGCGGTGCACAACAGCATGCAAATCGGGGCACGGGCATTTATGGCGGTGGAACAGCAGAAGGCCTTAACATACGTGCATGCAATAAGTATACATTACAGTTTATACAATACGCGTATATACGCGTATGCAACGGACTTTGGAGCCGTATGGTGCAACTATGGTTGAAAGGATGAGTTCAACGATTGCCCAATCTCAAGCACAGTAGTTGCTATTGTGGAGGGTCATTCTTGAAATCATGTGCACTGCTACGTAAACCTCGCCGTTACAGGCATGTACGGCATGTAAGCACGTAATAATGCCTGAAACACAGTGTGGTGCTAATGTGTTCAGAGCACACCAGCGAATGGTACGTGTTGATTAAATGTACATGACCTTATACAGTCAGCCTTGCCATACTCAATGCCATTAGCGGATTTGGATGGCATCATCCCATGACAATGACAAGGAGGGTAGTTGCAGCGCATGTGCATAGACTGCATCTTGAGGCGCCCCATGAACTCTGCCATAGCCATGCCTTTTTCGAAAGTATAACTAAGGTCGCCGAGGGAAGGAAGACAATAGCTTGCAACAACGAGTGGGTTGTCGACACCCACTTCGTCAGGTGGTGAGGAGGAAGAATCTGAGGCAATGTCTGCTAGGAATGTAGCAGATTCAGCCCGCCTCGCGTCTGAAGGACTTTGCTTTGCATGCTCCCCAGTTGAGTCCCTGACTCCTGTGAGGCATGCACACCGCACGCAAAAAGCACAAGTGGGGCAAATGTGAGTGCACAAATGAGGTGATGACTCAGCGCTACGGAGTGAGTTGCAAGTCAATGCGCTCTTGAACAAGGACGCTTGAAGAAATGCACACAGCGGTCACGCAGTGTATGCGGAAATGGTTAGGTAAGTGAGGCGAGATCACACACCGCAAGCATGAAAAGTGCAAGTGAGAGCAAGCACAGTTACTGCTGAACAGTGAGTGGGTATTTAAACAAACACTGCATCAATACGCGAATGATGCAATGTGTAGGTAGCAAACATAGTGACCACAAGCATGAGAGCAAGCGCGTAAACTTACAAAATGTTGGTGGATCCACTTGTCAGTCTTGTGCAGCGCCAGCGCCGCTCCTGCTCCAGTCCGTCTACTTGCAACTCACTGCCGACGCGTCCGACAAGAGTTCCCTAAGTCGGCTGTCAACGCGGCCGGCCGCCATAGGGGCTGCATTCTGATTGGCGGAGGCTAGTGCTGGCAGTCTGGGTGTCACGTGGCCCTTCGAATTGAATACAGAGTACGTCTTGATTGGCGGGGCTTGAGGCCAGCGGCTTAGAAACGGATTGATTGATTCAGGTGTCAATTGGACAAAACTGGTGTATTATAAGGTGCGAGGGGAAAATGTGCGTCGAGGGTCATTATCGTGACATAATTGTTTTTGCAATAGGTACGCCTCAATAAGTAGACTACTACTACTACCCAAAACCACCGCCCCAAGTGCTTGCACCTGCATGCAATCTTAATACAACCGTTATTGGCCAAATAAGGGCGAGTGGCCAAATGAGGCACCTTTACCCTAAGCCTGGTGTAAGCGAACGGCGTGAAACGCACCCGCATGGTACGCCCGCCAAGCCTAGGGTGCAAACACCTCCCCGCAGCTGCAGGTTTACCGAGTTACAGTCTGACCTCGATGAATGCATACTATGGGGAACAAGCATATGTATGCACTTATCGCATTTATGCACACTGGTTAAGTGCATACATTATGCACCCGCTTTAATCACATATATTATGCATTTAAGCTTGGCATAATCTATGCACTTATAGAGTAATATCTATCTTAACTTACGTTATCACGTTAGCATTTGTAACCACATGTCATAAAATGCACTTATGAATAAATGCATGTGCTCTTAACGCATAGCTGTTAGCCTGAAGATGTCGATGATGGCCAAATATATGCACTAAACGCGAATATGCATTTACAAAATATGCACTTATCAAGCTTAGACTGTACATCACAATGCCCATTAAAAGCAGGCTTTGTTACTTTGTTAATATTGTGTACAATAGTGAAAATACGGGCTAATTGGGCGGGCCGGCCGGTTTTTATATTGCACACGGCACCCGCGATTGCCTTGTTCGGCTGTTGACCATGTTTAATGACGCAGTAACTATAGCGTGTAATCAATTAGCGTTAAAGGGTAGAGTGGATTAGTTTAAACAAAGGTGAGTAGTGGCGGCATGTCTTTGGGGTATGGGGCCTGCCCCGACCTCGTACCGCCAAAAACGCGGCCGTTTTAACCACTAACTGTGCCGCAATTGCACCAAATCCCTAGCAATTTTGGATCGCCGTTGGTAAGCGGTTGCCGTCGAGAGTGATTGGCCAATTCGCTGCCTTTTTGAGCAACGGCTGTTGTCACCGTTGCGATCCCATTTGATCAAATTCAAGCGTGACCAGATGGTGGCCTAAAGATGCAAATTTTTATTTAGTTAAATCTTAACGTTAAGGTAATTTAGGTTAGCATTATTTTGATCGTTGTAACCTTCGCAATACTGACTGCATATCTTGGCACGTACCGTGGAATAAACGTTACGTTAATTATTAAGTTTTATAACGCTTAACTGCAGGTTGCTAGCCATATTGCACCATATTGCACCATGTTGCAACAGATGTGTTGTTCATTGTGTTGTTCATTTTGCAACACATCTCAGAGATATCAACATGTATCATTGTATCTCCATATTTATTAATATTATTTCTGTTAAACATAAAAATGATCAACATGCAGCCATACGCGGCCACGTATGCAGAACTGTGCTTTATTTTACATTATTGGCATGCGTTTAAAGAATTGGATGTGCTTTGGACGGCCAGGATGGTTTAACAGCAAGCAAATCTAACGGTGTAACGCTTGTACTCGCCGCCTAGCCAATGAGAAGCCGGGCCGGACATACTGCCGCGCAGCCCGGCAGTCGCGGGTGCCGTGTGATGGCCCGACCAAAAAGCCGCACCACATCTCCGCACGAAACGTGGCAGAAACGTTAGTACTTAATGTGTCATCTTTATATATGTGGGACATGTTCAGATCATATAAGCCATGTGATAGTATCTATATAGTATATTATATATTATGTATAAAATATTTCATGTATCATATATATTTTGCATGCAAAATTACCTATATATATAACAGGTAATGATATTATAGTATTATATGCATGTAATGTGTATATTGCTATGTATTATTATGACATATATGCATATCTTTCATGTATATATGATGTAATGTATGTATAATATAAGATTACTCATATATAAGTGCGTACCGTATTTTCCCGATCACTGTCCCCCCCCTCTGCTGATGCCGGCCTTCTTGAAGGAGTTCTGTACAATGCGTGCAGGGATAGCCTGCCAACTCTCCATGATCCACGTCAGAATCTCTGTGAAGGAGCACGCCCGTTTATGGCCGCCAGCAGTGAAGGTGTGCTGGCTTGGATTCGCCATCCACATTTGCCACTACATATGCATAACACCTTGATAAGTGAATCTTGCTATAACAATGGCATGCCATGTCAACAACAACAGTTGTCATCAACAACTCACCTTTGCTCTAACCATGTCCTTGAGAGGTTTGTTCAGGCCAATGTCCAAGGGCTGCAAGGCACTTGTCATACCACCTGGTATGACAGCTTGGTCAACGCGGATGTGTTGCAGCGCCTTGCCCACAGAGTTACACAAATGGGCCCTAAAGCTGTCCCATACAAGCAGAGCTCGTTTGCCAAAAATCTGCATACAAGCCACAACAAGCGTGGGAGCCAGTCAGTCAGCAAATCAGCATGCACACACACGAGTACGCATGCATGCCATGCATGCAATGCACACAAGTATAAATGCATGCACACAAGCAGTCGGAAGCAAGGAGCCAGCTAGTGTGTGCACAAACAAGCGTGCGTGCTCAGCAACCAGCCAGCCAGTCAGTGTGCACACACACAAGTACGCATGCATGCACACAAGCAGCATGCGCACAAGCAGTCGGAAGCAAGGAGCCAGCCAGTGTGCACACAAACAAGTGTGCGTGCTCTGCAACCAGTCAGTCCGTTAGCGTGCACAACACCAACAACACCAAATACACATGCATGCACTAAGCAACAAGCACTGCTTGTACACACATGTATGTTACATGTGTGTACAAGCATAAGCAGTCAATGCACATCACTTAGCACCTGTGGGCGCTTCTTCATAACTACGTCCACCCACTCCACGCACATGTCTTCATTCATCCACCCTTTTTCGTTGGCGTAGATGTGCATGCCCGGCACCGTGAGGTCGCGCGGCATCGTCTTCCGCTTGAGCACAACAAGAGGAGGCAACTTGGAACCATCAGCACAAACTGATAGAACAATGTCATGCCATCTACCCTCGCATGCCAGTTCTTCTCAAGCATGCCTACACCCAGCCCCACGCCAGGGCTACCAGCATGAAGACCGCGCGAGCCCCAGCCTACTGCTAGCTACTGTATCACTCATGTAGCCTGTAGCTAGGGCTACTTTATAGACCTGTCTGTAGGGACCGCGCGTAGCTGATCAGTTGCAAGTCTGTTAAGAGCACATGTGCTATATCAAGTCTTAGGAGATTTCCGAAATAGCATTAGGCCTCGATGTGACCGTTGGCCTAGTGCCCGCGTGGCACTGCACAGTCATGATTTGACATGTATAAGTAGGAAGTCACGTCACCAGACTGGCTGGTGACACTGTAAGTGAGTACTGTGAGTACTAGGAGTACTAAGAAGTAAAGACTCTGTTTCTAAAAGAGCTTGTGAAGCGACTTGAACTGGAAGCACGCTGCCCCGGTTGCCAAGAATTCCCTTACTGCGTGAGACACGGTGCATGCTCTTGTGCGCTGTGCCTGCCATTGCTGTGAGCTTGACGGTGGTGTGTTGTTTCAGTAGTCAGGGTGTTGTATCCACGTGTTGCACACTCATTCACCTCACTTAACAGTGTATCATTCTATCCACTCATGCAAAGAACTGTGTCCACAGCACTACCTATCGTAGTGGCTTGTTGACTTACAGTGTCACCCTCTTTGCACAAGTGAGTGTGTTGCAATCTGCATCAGATAGTTCAGTCTGCACCCAGGGATACATCGCTGGGCATTCGTTATCATTGTCATCACATAGTGCGCACAAGCACTAGTGTGTTGGGTGGTAACAGCATCAGGATAGACGGTAGAGCACAAGCACTCTACCCTTTCACCTCTGGACCAGCTGTATGAGCAGGCCCACCCCGTTCTCCCCAATAGACGAGGGTGACCTCAGCAGTTGGAGCCCAACCACCAACCTCACCTACGAGCGGACCAGTGACGGAAGCATCGACCGCAGCAGCAGAGGCTCGCGCTCCATCTCCAGCTTCACCCCGCTCCACTCTACTCCTCGTCATCAAGCTTCTCCACTATCATCGGACAGCGACGACAACGAGATGGAATCTTCCAGTTCAACCACATCCCTGCGCTTCTCCGGACGTGCCGGCACCACCTCGCTGGATGAGTTCATCATCAAGTTCCACTCCAAGATGCGGCAGCAAGCACTGAAGAACAAAGACTGGTCAGATGAGATCTCTTTCCACATTGCTGCTCAGTATCTTGATCATGAAGCACACGATGTCTGGAAGTCCGTTGCTGAACTGCATCGAGTAGACGGCTATGGCGAGCTTGCCAGCACCATAGCATCTGCATCCCTGCACCGTCCAGCAGGTGTCATTCCACCTGCCACTTCAGTTGCAGTAACAGGCTTGACCATAGCTGCAGCTCTCAAGCAGGCAGAGGAGGAGGAACCAGAGTTGGTACTTGTCAACTTGACCCCTGCAGAAGTTGAGTCCAAGGAGGCCACACGTCGAGTCCGCATCCTTGACCGTTCTGCCAGCATCATTGAGGAACAAAGAGCTGTACAGCAAGCGGCAGCCGCAGAGTGGGGTACTCCTCTACCTCCAGCAACACCTGGCTCTCGTGCAGGAGGCAGCGCTTTCACCCTCGGGTCAGTAGCACTGCGCGCACCAGCCATCACCGTAGGTGCTGCCATCTCTGATTCTCCACTCAAGGACCTGTACGCTGCCCTGCGCCGTACCTTCCCTCCTCAGACCACCAGCAAGGTTGAGGAGCTGAGACGCTTCCGACGCAAGCCCAATGAGGATCCCTTCCGCTTATACTCCAGACTGGAAGGTCTGTTGAAGGACACTGACTACAAGATTGTCAGTGAGGAGGCTGCTGCAGTAATATACGTCAATGAGTTGGATGCTGCTCTGAGCGAGTCGACACGCCTAACTCTGAACTACAGCAGGCCCCTGGGCTACACCCTCAAAGAAGCCTTCGAGACTGCACAAGCCATCCATAAGCGCTTGGTGTATGAGAAGGCAGTGCTGGACACCAACCGCAGCGCCGTATGGCCTGTAGTCAGCACGACAACTGAGCCTCCTCGCCGCGACCGTGGCCGGGACGCTCCACCAGCACGCGACAAAGGGAAACGGTCAGCTCATGCTGCACTTGCTGCCCCTGTGCTGTGTCATCGCTGTGGACGGCATGGGCACTACCAAAAGGAGTGCACCGAAGAATACTCAACTTTGGTTTGCGACCACTGTCACAAGATTGGTCATCTGGAGTCAGTCTGCTGGCTCAAGTTCCCAGAGTTGAGGCCCGCCAACAGCTACAACCACACTGCCAACAACTTCAGTGGCTACAACAGCAACAACACTGGGGGCCACACTGGCAACCACTTCAGTGGCTACAATAGCAACAACACTGGAGCCCACAACAGCAACAACGCTGGTGGCAGTAACAACAACAACAATGCCAGTGCTCGCAAGGAAGAGCAAGGCTACAGGGGGAAGAACAGACCTCCTCAGCGTAAGGGACCAGAGACACGTCCGCGCGCTGCTGCTGTTGCCGCCAAGGCTTCAGCCAACCCACTAGCTGATGACCATATGGCAGCCCTAATGGCACGCATGGCACGCTTGGAGGAAGACAAGAAGCAGGACTACCGCGCCTGCTACACGGCCCGATGGGCGCTAATGGCTGCAAAACGCGAGAGAGACAGGAACACTCCGTCCCGCGTGCAACCATCACGACGAGCACGAGGGGAAGCTGCAACAACATCAGCAGGCACCTCCTCCGAAGCCACCGAGTGGTGCTGCCTCCGCAGCAACAGCCACACCGGCTACGACGTCGACTCTATCAACGTCAGCATTACCCACTCCAGTTGCACCACGACCTGGTACACCGGTGGGCACCGTGACGCCGACGCTGGTGAGCACACTGGCAGCAGCCGCCATCACTACCGAATCTGCACCAGTGGGCGGTGCACTTCCCACTGCAGCAGCGCCTCTGTCCGGGGGCGTTGAGACAACTCTCGCACCACTGACCGATACCGTCGCAACTGCCAGAATGGCCATCGTCGAGCCCGCTGTCTTTGCAGCGACGCGCGCAGCCACTCTGCCCGCTCTCGACGTCACTCAGGCTGTCCCAACTGGTCAGCAAGCTGAACGAGCATGGGAAACCATCCTGCACGGAGCAGACCCCACTACCATCGCCTTCGGTCGGGGGGGGGAGCGCACCACGCGTGTCGCCCGCGATGATCGCGTCTTCCCGCTGCCAGAGGTTCACACCCTTCCATCACTCACTCAACACCAGTTTGAAGATGAGATCCTTGCTGGCACTGCACCCCCGATGCGTGACAGGGTGTTCTTGATCAGCTACAGCCCACCTGTAGTGTTGGAGTTGGCTCTGCAGCTGTTCTAGGCGTTGCACAACAACATGCAGACCGCCCCGCGCCAGCCTGCACGCATGCCAACCACGACCTTTGAACCCAGCCCGTTGGACACGTATCGGGACCGCCGAGACGCCATCCAGCAGCGAATCGCCGACGCAGCCGACCTGCTTTTGGGCACTGATGAAGCACTCGGACCTCCTACAACCGCTCGTCTTCATCAGCGCTACCACGCACTGGAACAAGCATATCATTGGCAACAGGATCAAGCTGCCGCCATTGCTGCACGTGAACAAGCTCTTGAAGCTACACGTGCACCAATACCTCAGTCACCAACTGCTGGTCCATCCTCCAGCACCACTCCGCTCTTCGTCGGGACCAACTCTGACCAAGCGAAGGCGTTGGCTCAACAAACCAGGGGGGTGATCGCCCCGTTGCTGCCTGCGCTGGTGGAGGATCTACCTGAGGACCAAAGGGAGCCAGGGAGGGGCTACCTTACACCACAAGGGTGTACACAAAGAGATGGAGCAGGACTGGTTGGAGAGCAACAACTACGCACTGCTCTGTTGCGACAAGCAACCATGCTGCATCGGCAAGAAGGCATTGGACTTCGGCAGATGCTTGGGATGCGAGACAATGGCAACGCGGCACGCGCACGGTTAGTGACGTGGCTGGTTACCAACCATCCTGCAGTCCCGTTGTTCGCTTTCGACGCCAGAATAGCGTGGGTGGACGCATTCCTTCGCTCCATACGGCAAGCCTATGATGAAGTGGCTTCCGCCGCCACTGACACTCTGGAGGGAGCTCTGGAGGCGATACTGAGTTTGCCAGGGGTGGAGGCAGGACGTCAGCGCAGGCGCATCGCCACTGCTTACGAGCAGCATGTCCAACAGCCAGAGACCCGGCTCACTGTACGCACACGAGCAATAACAGTGCTGGAAGTGGGAGTGGTCAACGGCAGATGGGATGCTTACATGGCAGGGATCCTCAGGGTGCCCACCATCACCCACGACATGAGAGCGCGGCTCCTACGCGCAGTGTACCTGCAGCCCATGCCTCAAAACCATCGCTATATAGATGTGGACAACAATGCGACGGCGACATGGGAAGGTACACTAGTCAGAGAGGCAGCCCATGCTGTGCGATGGACCTATGCAGAGGAGCAGGCTGCACGAGAGGCAGTCCCGCAAACACCAGGTCCTCCAGGGTTCCCGCCACAGCCACTGGCCACTCCTCCTGGCATGACAACAGCTGCACAGAGGGTCAACCCTCCTGCACCTCCACTTGGACAGGTTGCAGCAGCACCTCCAGTGCCTAGGCCACCACGCGTGTACCAGCAACCGCGACAAGGACGGTTTGGACAAAGCCGAGGACAAGGAGGCCCACAAGATCCATCAGGCAGAGGAGCCCTGGCTGCCCTACGGTCAGGCCCCGCAGATGAGAGTAAAGCAACAGTCTCTCCACGCAAGAGGTTCCGTCGCTTCAAGAGGCTGCGCATCAACGCCAATGCAGCCATGATCGCCAACCAAGGCAAGCACGTGACCGTCAATGGGCGGGCACCCAAACGCGTGATGCTGGACACTGGAGCACAGCCTGTCATCATTGGGCGCTACCTCGCACGAGATCTCGGCATCACCAGCGCTGAGCTGCTTCCCTGTCCCTACCAGCTGGACACCGCAACCGGCAACCGCGACAAGGTGCTCGGCCTTACCAAGCAGGCTGTGAGCATCCGCCTCACCGGACTAAACCCTTCCCACAGCACCGAGATTGTACAAAGGTGTGTGGTCACCGATGCCGGGTCCTTTGACCTACTGTTGGGACAGGACTGCAACTTCCCTGTCGGCATGGGGCTGGACTGCTGGACTGAGCAGGCATGGTTTCGACCACATTGGGATGAGGACGATGGAGAGGAGCAGGGATTCCTACCTCTCGAACTGGTGGCCAAGGACCGCTCGCAACGAAGATCGGCTGCAGCAGCCACCTACAGTCTTACAAAAAGCTCACGTGTGCCTCGTGCCCGAACGCAGCCGAGGACAACTGCAACGAGCTCGAGCCCGAGCCTAAACGCTGAAGAGGACTCTCCTACACCGTACGATGAGTCTCAGGAGACTGTCACCAAAGAAGTGGCCTTTCAGGAGCCATCCGAGCGTCGCTGGAGCGCACAAGTAGCAGCACACATGCTGCTGACCAGGCCTCAGCTCACTGCACACTTCCCTGTCTACAAAGACCAGGCTACAGTGCAGGAGCAGTACCACATAGCTACGGGAGTTGTGGAGTTCCACATGTTCCGCCGACAACAAGGCATCACCGTGCTGGAGCTGTTCGGAGGCATAGGCAGTGGGCTTGCGGCTGTCCTCAACACAGGAACAACAGTCACCAAGTACCTCTACTGTGACCCTGACCCTCATGCACAGGAGGCTCTGAGCCATCATTTACGACAGCTGCACCAGCGCTACCCGCAGCAGCTACCACTGTCGGCACTGCAAGGGAGCCAGAAGGCTCTACCGCAGGACATCCGCTGGATTACCAAGGATCACCTGCAGGCAGTCGGCAACATTGACCTGCTGATAGCAGGGTGGGAGTGTCAAGGGCACTCCAGGGCAGGCAGAGGCCAAGGGCTCTCGGATCCTCGCTCACAGCTGTTCTGGGAGCTAATGAGAGTCATCAAACTCCTACAGATCAGTCAGATCGCTAGGCCCTTGGGGTACATCATCGAGAATGTGCACTCCGAGGATGACAAGCGGCACCACGTCGCCAAGGCCTATCGGCAAGTATGCTCCTTGCTGGGGCATCCTCTCAAAATCAACGCCGCGCGTCATGGATCTCGTGCACACCGCGTCCGCGCCAAGTGGACCAACCTGGCCATTGTGGAAGACCTGTTTCTGGCAGAGTACCTATACAGCAATCGGCCACGAAATCTCGTCGTCGATGACATCCTGGACCCTGGACGCACAGCGCAACCAGTCACACGCCTTGACCACCACCACTTCTACCAGTGCAACCAGCCTGGTCAGCCGCGCCGCGCGCTACCCACACTAGTATCCTATCCAGGCTCCTACGCGTTCCGCAATGCAGGCGACGGCATGGTGTTGGACTCCAACACTGGACAGCTGGAAGAACCCAATGCCCGCGAGCGCGAGCGTGCTATGGGATTCTTTCCAAGCAGCATCACAGGCTCCACGCTGACAACCAGTCAACAATGTCAGTTGTTGGGGCGCGCCATGGATCAGAACAGCATGGTGTGGTACTTGGAAATGTGCTTTGCTCTCCAGGACCGCCATGTGTCCTTCCAGGAGCTCGAACACCTGGCTGGGGGGTGGATTGCTCGCTTTTCAGAGACCAATGCAGCACACACCGCCCTCGAGACCGCCCACATGGAGGAGCAGGCAGCAGTTACTGTGGAAGACATTCCAGTGGTCGCCAACGCTACCTCATGGTCCCACGCCACTGGACCGCTGGCCACAGGCCAGAGCCGAGAGCAACTCGAGGCTCTCCTCAACAAGTGGAGGAGCCAATTCAGTTTCAGTGTGAAGGAGCTGGGCATCTGCTCAGCATACCAGATGGACATTGAACTAGTGGACACCGAACCGGTGTTCAGAAGACAGTACCGCCTCTCCAAGCTAGAAGAAGACTTGGTGGAACGGAGGTGCAAGGCGCTGCTAGATGCAGGCCTGATCGAGGAGTCCACATCGGACTTTGCGGCCGCGACCGTCATGCCCCTGAAGAAAGATTCAGCAGGCAACTGGACAGACCGGCGCATGTGTGGCGACTATCGCCCCCTCAACAACAAGACCAAGCAGGACAGGTATCCGATGCCTACCGCAGAAGGCATCTTTGACGATGTAGGAGACTGCACGGTCTATAGTATCCTGGATATGCGCCAAGGGTACAACCAGATCGCCATCAAGGAGGAGGACAAGCACAAGAGTTCCTTCTGGGGAAACCGGCAGCTGTACCAGTTGAAGGTCATGCCCTTCGGACTGAAGAACGCTCCGGCCAAGTTCCAGCGCGTCATGGACAAAGCCCTCAAGGGGTTGGACTTCGCGCGCTGCTACTTCGCG
>RHPI01000733.1:5366-27975 GCA_009103225.1 Chlorokybus atmophyticus
CTCTCTCTCTCTCTCTCTCTCTCTCTCTCTCTCTCTCTCTCTCTCTCTCTCTCTCTCTCTCTCTCTCTCTCTCTCTCTCTCTCTCTGTGCGCGCGCGCACGTGCGCCCGTGTGTGAGAGCGTGAGGGGCCAGTTGTCAGCAGTTACAGATGCAAGCGCTTGTGTGTGTGGCCACCCTTAACCTCTCTGCCTTTGAGCAGGTGTTGTCCAAGCTCGTGGGCCTGCTGCAGAAGGGATTGAAACGTTTGAAGGAACGAGTGACTGACCTGTGCCAATGGATCAGAACCAAAGTGCAGCAGCTGTTTGGCGTTGAGCCTGTTACAATACTTTAAGTGATGTGTAGATGATACGCAATACGGCGTATGGTACGCAGGTGTAGGTACTTATCAACTGGCTCAAGCCCAGGCTGGCAAAGCATGACTGTCAGTGATAGCTGCCAATTGTCAAGCATCATGTCGTTGTTAAGCAGCATGCTGCTCAAACCAGTGTGTATAATGTGCTGAACAAGCTCAGCTTGTGTAATGCACGAAGCCGTAATTGCATCATCAAACATGCAGCTTCTCAGTCACCAGTGAGCATCATCTCAGTGTTGCGTAAGTACATCTTTGCACAAAATAACACCAAAGAGTGCACATGCTGATGCTATGCTCATGCATGCGGGCTGGCTCAAGCCCCTAGTACATGATATATGCGATGCATCAAGTTGTGACATGCATGAGAGTATGAGACATGCAACACGTGCAACACAAGCAACTCACCACACCACCAAGTGCTCATTTATACCACCGGGCTGTTCACCTACTTACTACTTACCTACCTTCATTGCCAACCCAACCCCAATAAACATGCATGCATGCAGGTGTTACTCGCAATGACATGTACATACAATGCGCGAGGGATATGCTCATGCATAGTGATAATCACCGTCCCACAATACCACCAACATTCAATACTGCCATATAGTTCACCACCGGGCTACTCCACCAAGCCTAACTCACCACCTACTATTGCTAACACCCCGTTAGCCATGCAAGCATGCATACATGCGCAGTCACCTGCAGCACGGCTGTGTTATGCTACGCTATGGTGTGCAACCCCGCACACTTACTTGCATCCATGGTAAACTTGTAGCATAGCCTTAGCAACCACAACCATAGAGCCCATGCACTCAACCCCGTGTTCACCCGCTACGGAAACGCATGCTGTACACAACAAACGTCCATCACAAATTCCAGATCCTGCACATGTCTTGTGCCGCATCTAGCAAAGCAAAACTTGCCGGGCAGTTTGGTTTATGCGTCATGCTTTGCTGCATGTCACTGCAGTCGCCTTGCTGTTGTAACTTACAACAGCAATCTGAGAGGTCAGACATGTGCCCACGCTAACTTTTGGGTGTATTGTTATGGCAGTGTGTTGATGCATCTGATGTGCGTACGTGCTTTTGCCCAGACAATCAACTTGTAAAAATAACACTGCAACAGCCAGCGCAACTCGAAGCGCATCTCATCTCAATGCAATAATCAAATGCATGCCCTCGTCATTCGGCACAACAGAGTTTTTGCACTTGTAAATCAATACCCCTGATGGCTTTCGCTGTAGCTGTATGTGCCAGTGCATTGGCGATAAAGTTTTTTACTCTGCTGTTACAGCAACTTCTTCATCGCACAACCGCTGACCTGCAAACTTGTATCTATGTACAAACATGTACAGAACATTCGCATTTAGCTATTGCCTCTGGTACTGAGCCCCATGTGATGTGCTGCAGAGCCAACAACATCATTGCAACGGGGTTGGTCTCAGAGCAGGCGCCGTATCTCCGCTATTAGCTGAACAACCTGCAAGACAATTGACACGCCTGCCGCAACTGCCTGCAGCATCTGTACAATGCCCGCCGCGACCTGACCAGGCAAGGCAAGTATTACGCTTGTTGGCATACAGGTGCAGCATGCGCAGTCTACAATGCCCTCAAGTAATCCTGACTGGGGGTTTGATACACAAGGACACACGCGTGCAGAGAGAGAGAGAGAGAGAGAGAGAGAGAGAGAGAGAGAGAGAGCACCTTTTGCAAGAAGTTGAGCATTTTGTCCCACATATTCACGTTTGCGTCGACCGCTCTGAGGAACCCATCGTGGGCTGCCGCAAATTGGGCGTCAGAGCTGAAATCTGTTCGTACGGGGGTGGCCTTGCACAGGGAGTCCTCCACGGAGTTGATAGTTGCCATAACTCTCAGCTGCGTGCCCACAAGTAAGTAAGAGCAAGCATACAGCTACAACTCTGCGTGCAGATGACGCATGCAGCAAAGGGCAACCAAGTGCTGCCTTTGCACGGCTTGCAACTGCTTGCGACCAGTTGAATCATACATATATTTATGACGAAAATACGATTACTATTATGCGCACACAGTCACATACACATATGTACGAAAAGACAAATGCAAATTATGCTCCATACGACAGGTGTCTGCACCTTGCTGCATCGCCAACACCATAAGGGGCAGATCGCCCATAGTACATGGCTGTGTATCAATCCTTCACACACACACACACACACACACACTGAACGCATGGGCTTGAAAGGCTGAAGGGCTCGCAAGTACTGTGAGATAGCGTCAGTCAATGTCTGTCAACTGTGTCTCATGTTAGTGCCGCAGCATGCTAACCGTGCATAAACACAGCGTCTACATGATGCAGTGATGGCCTATAGCTGTTGTTTAGTTGACATGTGCCACCTGCCTTGCTGCAGCTGCAGCTGCCTTGCGTGTGCTCGCGTGCACTTCACTCACCCCGGTCTCTTGTATATTCGCTCGCACCCTCTCTAGTGTGGCCGGGTCCTGGTCGTTTTCCAGCTCCCTGACGTTCTCCCGCATGACGTTCTTGACCTCCTCCCTGGCATCATTCAGCGGGCTGCAGAGGGCGTCGACAACGCCCTCGGTGTGTGCCATGACCACGGCGGCGCAGCCGCCGCTCTGCAGGACCACACACATGCACAGGCGCACCCATTGAGCATCGACGGCTTGTTGGAGAAGCAACAGCAAAGCATCTGCTGCGTGCTGCACGCATGCGCGCTCTCGTCAATGGGAAGCACGCTTGTACACACCCTACCTCTGGCCCAAGCGGGCGCCCTCAGCCTTGCTTGACGACAACCCCGGCACCCCTTCGCCAACCCCTCGCCCACCCACTTCCGAAGCAGCGGTGCGGTCGTCTTGCCACGCGTCGGGCTGCTAGTCGTCGTGCCCGGCTTTCATGTTGGCCTTCTAGAGGCTGCAGCGCTGCTGGTGACTGAACCGACGCGTGCCCAACCCCTGCGAGACGCGGGTTGGTACAAAGGCCTGAACAGCTGATACGGCTGGTACTGAAGGCCTGCACGGCCCCAATGGCGCGGGCAGTTTGACGGGTTCACCAGTTAGGTTGCGTGCGCGCGGTCGGTTGCAGATAGCATACACATTATAGGCCTAAAACTTACACGATACCTTCCTTTGCAATAAGCATATACACAGTCGGTCGGGGTTCCTACTTATATATATGAACTTCGTGTTGTCTACGCATTGTCGTGGGACTGTAGCGATGGCGATGTCGACTGAGAGCGACTGTCTCTTTATGTCGATGCCTTTTTGCGTAGGCCGTCGCTGTGCGTCGACGGTGACTCGTAGGCATGGCGGATATCGTCCGCGATCGTCGACATCGCTGCGTGGGTTATGTGACAACCATTTGGCAGAACGTTGTGTGATATTCTGAAGGTGTGCCGGTGCAATACGGTTGGTGTAGGCCCAGTCGTACGGTTTTCACACAGAGTGTAGCGGGAATGACCAGAATGGCCTGCTCTTTGCCGGCGGCTAAATGCCGACGAAACAACAGAGCAAAATCTAACTTGAGCGAAACAGTGCACCCACACGTCGACATCAACACACGCCGTTATCAGATAAAATGGTCTCCGCGTGTCCCCGTCGACGGACGAAGACAAGTCTGCCCTTGCCAACATCGACGCATCAAGACTTGTCATTCTTCGACGACGTAGACACATGCGCCATAACATAGACTTTTTTGAGTCAATGGTTTGCCCATGGAAGCTGCTCGGGCGCACCTGCTGTACAGTTTGGCCTACTGTATTGACATGGCGTAAGTCACGTGCGCAGCGGTGAATATTGTGTTTTATGCTGCGTTTCTAGAGATGGCCATATGGGCTGCCAAGTTGTCATGCCTAGTGCCCGCGCGTAGCAGCCTTCATCGAGCAAGTTACATCGAAACCATCGCCCGGCCTACCAGCATACCAGCGCGCGCACGTGACTGACCAGTAGTTGGGTCATGACTTCGGTAGTTGACGACCATAGCCTACATAGGCACCGCGCGTAGCTGTTCAGTTGTGAGTTCAGTTATAAGTTGTGTTCTATATCGAGTGGTGATTGCTGAAAATAGCCTCGATATGACCGCTAGCTTATGTTCTGAACAGTCATGATTTAACTTGTATAAGTAGTTACAGTGTTCATCGGATCAGCTAGTGACACTGTGAGTGAGAAAGCTAAGAGCTTGTGAAACGACTTGAACTGCGAACACGTTATCCCGGTTACCAAGAAACCCCCTCACTGTGTGGGAGCCTGTGCATGCTCGTGTGTGCATCGTGCTTATCGAGATGCGTTGACAAACCTACACATGCACATGTGTGCACGCCACCCAACACCAACGCCAAGAGGCTGCAACAACAAGACTAAGACCATCTATTGCCATCATGTCCGCGGGTTTTATACCCGTCAGGAATACACCTGTCTACTCTAGAAGCCACCACGTTTGCTACACTTATTTGAATGCTGCGTTCTAAAATACATCTTCTAGTTAACTCCAAGGGGCTATTTACTGAGTTTTAAACCGTCCAAATTGGTGCAATAACCACCGAGTTATGACAATTCTCGTGCAGGTCTGGAAGTTGCCAGACTCTGGACTCGAGTCCGGAACCTGTACGCGCCTGGAACTTTCGACTTTTGGACTCGAGTCCTCGCCTAGAGCCTTCTCGCGGCCATTCCTATTCAGAGGGCAAGCTGACCGTCCACCCGGTTATAGGTGTATCTTGAACAGTGCTTGTCATTGCTGTGAGCTTTATGTGCCTGGTTGCAGTGTGTTTGTTGGCATCAGCTAGGGCATAGTATCCACGTGTTGCTTGCTCATTCCTTATTGAACAGTGTAATACATCATCCACTTATGCAAAGAACTGTGTATACAGCACTACCTATCGTAGTGCTATTTACTCACAGCGTCACCCTCTTTGCTCAAGTGAGTGCGTTGCATTCCGCATCAGATAGTACAGTCCGTATCTGGGGACACATCCATGTGCATTCGTTATCACTATCATTACGTAGTGCACACACAAGCACTAGTGTGGTGAGTGGTAGCGGCATCAAGATAGGCAGTAGAGCACAAACACTCTACCCTGCATACACTTTCACCTATGGACTAGCTGTATCAGCAGGCCCACCCCGTTCTCTCCAATAGACGAGGGTGGCCTTAGCAGCAACAGCCCAATCTCTAATCTCACCTACGAGCGAACTAGCGACGGGAGCAACAATCGTAGCAGCAGTGGCTCGTATTCTGTCTCCAACTTCACTCCGTTCCTGCCTACTCCTCGGCATTAAGCTTCCCCACTCTCGTCCGACAGTGACGACAACAAGGTGGAATCTTCCAGCTCAGCCACGTCCCTGCGCTTTTTCGGACGTGCTGGCACTACCTCGCTGGACGAATTTCATTCATCATCAAGTTCCATTCCAAGATGCGACAGCAGGCTCTGAAGAATAAAGATTGGTCAGATGAGATGAGATCTCTTTTCACATTGCTGCTCGGTACCTGGACCATGAAGCACATGATGGCTACAAGTCTGTTGCTGAACTGCATCGAGTTGATGGCTATGGCAAGCTCGCCAGTACCAAAGCATCTGCGTCATTGCACAGTCCAGCACCCGTCTTTCCACCTGCCACTCCCGCTGCAGTCACCGGGTTGTTCATAGCGGCCATTGACAGCACAGAGGAGGAAAGACCTGAGTTGGTGATCGTCAACCTGACCCCTGTAGAGATCGAGATCATGACGGCCGCGCGACGGGCCCGGATCCTTGATGCTGCCAATTTCGACAAACAACGAACTGCAGCCGTGGAGGTGGGCACACCCCTATCTTTGGCAACACCCGGCTCTCGCGCGGGAGGCAGTGCTTTCACCCTCGGGACAGTCGCACTCGCGCACCAGCCATCACTGTAGGTGCTGCCATCTCTGACTCTCCCCTTAAGGATCCATACGCTGCACTTTGTCGCACCTTCCCACTGCAGACCACTAGCAAAGTGGAGGAGTTAAGGCGGTTCCGAAGCAAGCCCAACGAGGACCCTCTACGCCTGTACTCAAAAATTGAAGGGCTGTTGAAGGACACTGACTAAATTGTCAGTGACGAGGCTGCTGCAGTAGTATATGTCAATGAGTTGCATGCCACCCTGAGCGAGTCGACGCGTCTGACCCTGAACTGAGCTAGTCGACGCGTCTGACCCTGAACTACAGCAGGCCCTTAGCTACACGCTCAAGGAAGCTTTTGAGACTGCACAAGCCATTTATAAGCGCTTGGTGTATGAGAAGGCCGTGCTAAACACCAACCGCAGCGCCTCACAACCTGTAGCCAGCACAGCTGTTGAGCCTCCTCACCGCGAATGTGGCCGGGACGCTCCACCAGCACGCGACAAAGGGAAACGGTCAGCGCATACGGCTTTGCCTTCCCCTGTGCTGTGTCATCTCTGTGGACGGCATGGGCACTATCAAAAAGAGTGCACCGAAGAGTACGCAACTCTGATCTGCGACTACTGTCACAAGACAGGCCACTTAGAGTTAGTCTGCTGGCTCAAGTTCCCTGAGTTGAGACCCGTCAACAGCTACGACGGCAACAACTCTGGTGGCTATAACAGCAACAACACTGGGAGCCACAACGGCAACAACTCTGGTAGCTACAACAGCAACAACATTAGACGCCACAACGGCAACAACTCTGGTGGCTACAACAGCAATCACACCGGAGGCCATAACAACACCAATTATGCCAATGCTCGCAAGGAAGAGCAAGGCTACAGGGGGAAGAATCGCCCTCCTCAGCGTAAGGGACTGCATGGACGTCCGCGCTGCTGCTGTTGCCGCCAACCCGCCAGCTGATGACCATATGGCTGCCCTCATAGCGCGTATGGCACGCTTGCAGGAAGACAAAGAGCAGGACTACCGCGCCTGCTACTCTACCCGTTGGGCATGGATGGCTCCAAAGCGCACGGGAGACACCAGCACTCCGTCACTTATTCAACCATCCCAACGGGTTCAAGGGGAAGCCGCAACATTGTCAGCAGCTACCTCATTAAAAGCCATCGGTGGTGCTGCACCAGCAGCAATAGTTACACCGGCTACGATGTCAACTCCGTCAATGTCAGCAGGAACTACTCCAGTTGCACCAGAAGTTGGTAAAATAGCGAGCACTATAACGCCAACACTAGTGAGCACGCTGATGACAGCCACTGTTGTCACCAACCCTGCAGCAGTAGGTCGCACTGGTCCCGCTCCGACTGCAGGACCACCGGTGTCAGCGAGCGTTGAGACCACTCTCGCGCCACTGAGCGGCACTCTCGCCACCACCGGCAGTGTCATCGTTGAGCCCGTTGCCACTGCAGCGACGCGCGCAGCTACATTGCCCGCTCTTGACATCACTCAAGCTGTCGCACGAGGTCACCAAGCTGAGCGCGCATGGGAAACCATCATGGGTGGAGCAGATCCCACTACCATTGCTTTTGAGCGTGGAGGAGAGCGCACCACTCGCGTTGACCGCATTGATCGCGTCTTCCCACTGCCTGAATATTACACTCTGCAAGAACAGACTCAGCGGCAAGTGAAGGATGAAATCCTCGCCGACACGGCGCCTCCCATGCGAGATCGTGTCTTTGAGGTCAGAACACCTGTGCTGGAGTTGGCACTACAGCTGTTCTAGACTCTGCATAACGACATGCAGACTGCGCCATGCCAGCCCGCACCAGTCCGTCATGAACCCTTTTAGCCAAGCCCGCTGGACACGTATTGGGACCGGCAACCCAACATACAGCAGCACATCGCTGATACAGCCGACATGCCTCTGGGTGACGACGAAGCACTGAGACCCTTCAGTACCGTTCGGCTTCATAAGCGCTACACCGCTCTTGAACAGGGGTTCACCTGGCGATGGGACCAAGCGGCAGCAATCAATGCAAGAGCGCAAGCCCTTGTCAATGCTCGCGCTGGCGTTCTTCAACCCACGGTCGCTGGCCCATCATCCAGCACAACACCTCTCGTCGGTGAGCCCGACATTGACGCGGCGCGGGCGCTGGCCTAACAAACAAAGGGGGGGATCGCCCCGTTGCTACCCGCCTCGTTGGAAGACTTGCCAGACAATCAGCGGGATTCACAGAGAGGCTACCTCACACCACAAGGGTGTACACAACGAGATGGAGCAGGCTCAATCGGAGAACAGCAATTGCGCACTGCCCTGTTACGACAAGCAACCATGCTACATCGACAAGAAGGCATCGGCCTGAGACGGATGTTGGGAATGCGAGAAGGTGGCAATGCAACTCAAGCAAGACTAGTGACTTAGCTAGTCACCACTCACCCCGCAGTCCCTCTGTGCGCATTCGGCACCATATTGTTATGGTAGGACGCCTTCGTTCGCTACGGCAAGCCTATGACGAGGTTGCCTCGGCAGCCACGAACACCTTAGAAGAAACTAAAGAGGCCATACTGCACTTGCCAGGGGTGGAAGCAGTGCGGCAGCGCAAACGCATCGTAGCTGCTTATGAGCAGCATGTCCAACAGCCAGAGATTTACCCCACTGTGCGGGCACGAGCAACAACGGTGCTGGAAGTGGGGGTGGTCAATGGCAGATGGGATGCTTACATGGCAGGGATCTTAAGGGTTCCCACCATCACCCACGGCATAAGAGCGTGGCTCTTGCGCGCAGTGTATCTCCAGCCCATGCCTCAAAATCACCGCTGGAGTGACATGGTCAACAATCCAACAGCCACATGGGAAGGTACACGGGTCAGGGAGGCAGCTCATGCTGTACGCTGGATTAATGGGGAAGAACAGGCTGCACGGGAGGCGGGCCCACAAACACCCGGTCCTCCAGGGTTTCCTCAACAGCCACTGGCTACGCCGCCAGGTATAACCCCGGCCACACAAAGGCGCAATCCCCGTGCAACACAACCAGGGCAACCACAGGCAGCATCGCAAGCACCTAGGCCGTTGCGCGTATACCAACAGCCAAGACAAGGACGGTTCGGGCCAGGCCGCGGGCAAGGAGGTCTCCAAGACCCAGCTGGTCGAGGGGCGCTTGCCGCACTGCGCTCGACACCACCGGAGGAGATTGCAGCAGCAGTCACCGCACGCACACGTTATCGACGAGTCAAGCGGCTGCGCATCCACGCCAACGCACCCATGATCGCCAACCAATGCAAGCATGTCACTATCGATGGACGAGCACCCAAGCGTGTGATGCTGGACTTTGGAGCCCAGCCTGTCATTATCGGTCGTTACCTCGCGCGCGACCTTGGCACCACTAGCGCTGAGCTGATGCCATGCTCATACATGCTCGACACAGCAACCGGCAGCCGTGACAAGGTGATTGGCATCACCAAGCAAGCCCTCTGCATACGTTTGACAGGAGTGGACCCTTCCCACAGCACCGCGGTCATACAAAAGTGTGTAGTTACCGACGCAGGATCCTTCGACCTGCTGCTGGGACAGGACTTCAACTTCCCTGTTGGCATGGGGCTGGACTGCTGGACAGAGAAGGCATGGTTTTGTCCTCATTGGGAGGAGGATGGAGAGGATCAAGGTTATCTGCCTCCCGAACTGGTAGCTTGCACCCGCTCTCACCCAAGGACAGCTGCAATAACCACCTACAAGTCGTTGTCGATAACCACTAATAGGTCAGCAATAGCCACCCACAGGTCGGTTTCAACAACCATTGACAGATCAGCTGCGGTGGTCACTCACAACTCTGACCCAGACTCTCCTATCCCATATGACAAATGTCCGGAAGATGCCATTGAAAAAGTGGCCCACCAGAAATCAGCGCAACGCCGCTGACGCGCACAGGTGGTCGCACATCTACGATTAACCAGACCGCGGCTCACTTCACGGTTCCCTCTCTACAAGGACCAAGCTGCAGTCCAAGAGCAACACTAGGTGGCCACTGGAGTGGTGGAGTTTCACATATTCCGTCGACAACAAGGCGTCACCGTGTTGGAATTGTTTAAAGGTATGGGTAGTGGCCTCGCCGCGGACCTCAACACCGGCGCGACGGTCACCAAGTACTTCTACTATAACCCAGTTTTACACGCACAGCTTGCCCTGAGCCACCACCTGCGCCACCTACACAAATGCTACCCGCAGCGACTGCCGCTATCGGCACTGCAAGGCAGTCTGAAGGCACTGCGGATCACCTCCTGGCGGTGGGCAACATTGATCTGCTCATAGCAAGATGGGAGTGTCAAGGACACTCCAGAGCAGGCAGAGGCCAAAGGCTCGCTAATTCTCGCAAGCGACTGTCCCGGGAACTAATGCGTATCATTAATATCCTGCAGAGCAACCATCTGTCCAGGCCTCAAAGATACATCATCGAGAATGTGCACTCCGAGGACGATCAGCACCATCACGTGGCCAACAGCTTTCGATAAGTTTGTTCTTTACTGGGACACCCTCTCAAAATCAATGCAGCGCGTCATGGCTCATCGCGTCCGCGCCAAGTGGACCAACCTGGCTACAATCGAGGATCTCTTTGCTGCTAAACATCTGCACAGCAGTTGTCCACGCCATCTCACCGTCGACGCTATTTTGGACCCTGGGCGCATAGCACAACAAGTCACACGACACGATCACCAGCACTTTTACCAGTGCAACCAGCCTGGTCAACCACGTCGTGCGCTCCCCACTCTGGTGTCTAACCCAGGATCATACGCCTTCCGCAACCAAGGAGAAGGCATGGTGTTGGATTCCAACACAAGCCGACTGTAGAGACCCCGCGCGATGGGACTCTCTCCAAGCGTTATTGTAGGTTCCACGCTGACCAACAGTCAGCAATGTCAGCTGTTGCGACGCGCCATGGACCAGAACAGCATGGTCTGGTTATTGAAAGTGTGCTTTGCTCTCCACGACCGCGATGTGTTATTTCAAGAGCTCGAACACCTGGCGGGGGGGTGGGCCGATCGCGTGCAAGATTTCAAAGTGGCACACATCGCCCTCGAAATTGCTCATATGGAGGAGCAGGCAACAGTCATTATGAAGGATCTCAGTAGTCGCCAACGCTACCTCGTGGTCCCATGCCATTTGACCACTGGCCACAGGCCAAACGCGAGTACAGTTTGAGGCTTTTCTCAACAAGTGGAGGAGTCAATTGGACTTCAGCGTGAAGGAACTGGGCATTTGCTCAGCTTACCAGATGGACATCGAGTTGGTGGACACCGAATTGATGTTTCAATGACAGTACGAACTCTCCAAGTTGGAAGAGGACTTGGTGGAGCAGAGGTGCAAGGCTCTGCTAGATGCCGGTCTGATTAAGGAGTTCACAGCGGACTTTGCGGCCGCGACTGTCATGCCCCTGAAGAAGGATTCAACAGGCAATTGGACAGACCGACGCATGTACGGCGACTATCCCCCCCCTGAACAACAAAACCAAACAAGACAGGTATCCAATGCCTACTGCAGAGGGTATCCTTGATGTAGGAGACTATACTGTCTTCAACATCCTGGGAATGCGACAAGGTTACAACCAGATCGCCATCAGGGAGGAGGACAAGCACAAAACCTCTTTCTGGGGCAACCGCCAGCTGTACCAGTGGAAGGTCATGCCCTTCGGACTGAAGAACGCTCCTGCCAAGTTCTAGCGCGTCATAAACAAAGCCTCGAAGGGGCTGGACTTCACGTGGTGCTACATTGACGACATTCTCATCTTCGATCGCAACAACAAAGAGCACCTACATCACATCGAGGAGGTGCTGAAGAGGCTCACACGGATGGGGATGACGGTGCACCCCGACAAGTGCACTTTCTTCACTCGCAAGGTACCCTACCTAGGGCACATGATTGTGCCCCACAGTGTGTACGTACAGCAGGCAAAGGTGGAGGCTTTGGAAGCTATCCCTGCTCCAACGGACCTAACGCGCCTGCGCGCCTTTCTGGGCCTGGCCAACTACTATCGCCGGTTCGTGAAGGACTTTGCAAAGATCGCGCTCAACGAGCTTCTGAAGAAGGAAGTGGAGTTTGCGTGGAAGGAGCCACAACAGCAGGCGTTTGAGGAGCTAAAAGGCAGGCTCACCACCGCTCCCATCCAGCAACGCCCTGACTACAACAAACCCTTCATCCTCCACACCAACTGAAGCAAGCTTGGGATGGGGGCTGTGCTGGTGCAGCACGATGAGAACAAGCACGACGGGTGTCGTACGCCAGCCAAAGCAACAACAGCGCTGAAGCCAAGTACAGCAGCTACGAGGGGGAGTGCCTCGCTGCAGTGTGGGCCATCTCCTTCTTCTGACCTTTCCTATTTAGTCGGCAATTCCAACTGATCACCGATCACCAGCCACTCAAGTGGTTGATGACCAACCAACATCCGACAGGGAAACTTGCTCGCTGGGCCCTGTTATTGCAGGAGTATGACTCTAAGATCGACCACCGCATCGGACTCACCAACCAAGACGCCGATGGCCTCAGTTGCAACTCTCACCCCAGTATCAACGATGCAACCGGAGCTCGGCACGAGCTCGGCCCTGCAGCAGCAGCCCCCACCTTGGCGGCCATGTTTGCGGTTGCTGCGTTACGTTCTGGGCGCCAGATCAGCACCACTGCCACCTCAACGGCAGATAAAATTCCTGCCCTTGAGTCCACTGGCCCCACAATAACCGCACCTATGGAGAACGCCCACGCGGACGACATTAAAGTCGACGATACAGAGCTGGCACCCACCGACACCAGGCAGGATATATGGCTAAATAAGCCATCACTCTCCTTCCTTCAAAGTGACCAACTTCCCTCCAACATGAGTGCACGAGAGTAAGATCGTGTCAGTCAACGCACCCGCCACTATTAATGGGCGGATGACAAGCTTTATCGCCGCGTCCATGACAAAGGAGGTGCCAACACCAGCCACCCGCGAGGGTATCATCACTGCCCTCCACACTAAGCTTGGACACTTCGGTGACAAGCGTACAGTGAGCCTGGTAAGGGCGCAATATTAGTGGTATGGGCTATCCAAACAGGTGCAGGGGTTTGTCAGTCGCTGCCAATAGTGTGACATGGTACGCGCCAGCCTCAACACACGCAGCGCCACCTTGCACCCTCTCCCCATCTCCGGCCTTTTCTATCACTAGGGACTCTTAAGAGACTTTGCAACCTCGGCATGTGGCAACCGTTACATCCTGGACAGAATCGAGCATTTCGCCTGATGGTGGGAGCTAATGCCATTACCCGACAAAAGCAGCAGAGGTTGTCTCAGGCCTTCCTCTCCCATGTCCTCAGCCGGTTCGGCAGCTGCGCTAAGGTCATCACCGACCAGGGCACTGAGTTCAGAGGGGACTTCGACACCCTGATGGACAGATGCTACATTGATCATCGCCGCGCTTCGCGTTACCACCCCAAGCCGACGGTCTCGCCGAGCGGATAGTACAGACCATCAAGAAGGCACTCCGCAAGTACGTGCTGGAGTATGAGAAGAACACCTGGGGCGACCACCTTCCGTGGGTGGCTTTTGGATACCTATTGTCAAAGCAGGCGGCTCTTCGCGAGTACAGCCCATACTACCTGCTGTTCAGACGTCCGCCATTGCTTCCCTTTCGTGCACAGCAGGAAGTAGACCGTGTGGTGAACAACCTCGACGATCCCGACTGGATGCACCACGACATTACCACCCGAGCCGCGCTGTTTAAACACACCGTCCCAATGGCCTTCAACATAATACGTATCGCACAGCACGGCGACACCCTGCGCTACGAGCGCGTGCGGAGCGGCTTCAACAACGAGCGCCAACGGCGGTTTCAAGCAAGGGACTTTGCCTACCGCATGGCAGCCACCAAGAACACGCTCGACACCTCTATGGGCCGCACCGTCTACAAGGTACTCAAGGTGTACCCCACAGGAGTACTGGACCTCCTCTGTCAAAATGGCAAGAGGTTGAAAGACAACATGTAAAACTGCGCGCCATGTCAACTTCCGTGCATAGCTGGCTTTGCGCGCATGCAGCACCGTCACCCCGCCCGCAGCACACGCTGTAAACGCTGCGGCAGCGCCGGCGACAACGCACTCATGATGCTCTGCAATGACTGTATCAAAGGCCTGCATTGCTATCGTCTGGAGCCCCCGTTGGACGCAATACCCATGGAGAACTGATGCGACGATTGCCGCACCAATGGCCCTCCTCACCTGCGTTAGCAACTGAGCTCTGGAGCTGGAACCTCCCCAGAAACTGAAGGGGGTGGCTTGTTGACTATGTGTCCTACACCATAGCATGTACACTAAGGAGAACACCGCCTCCACATGTACGTGTGATTCAGCGACAGCGGAGTAGCTTCGCCAAGCACTCCGCGCCATACGAGCTGGATTATCTTTTACTTTTGCTACATGTTACAACATGTTGCAGCAACAGGGCTAGCAAGCATGTCTTTCCCAGCAGCGGCCCGAGACAGTGTGACCCTCGACTCGCCTCGACCCGACAGCTGTCATGCCTAGTGCCCGCGCATACCAGCCTTCATCGAGCATGCCTACATTGCAACCATCACCCGGCCTACCAGCATACCAGCGCGCGCGCGTCACTGATTAGTAGCTAGGTCATGACTCCAGAGTAGCTCACGACCATAGCCTACATATGCACTGCGCGTAGCTGTGAATTCGGTTATAAGTTGTGTTCTATATCGAGTGGTGATTGCTGCGGAATTAGCCTCGATATGACCATTTGCTTATGTTCTGAACAGTCATGATTTGACTTGTATAAGTAGTCACAGTGTTCATCGGATCAGCTGGTGACACTGTGAGTGAGAAAGCTAAGAGCTTGTGAAACGACTTGAACGGCGAACACGTCATCCCGGTTACTAAGAACCCCCTCACTGTGTGAGAGCCTGCGCATGCTCGTGTGCATCGTGCTTGTCATCGCTGTGAGCTTGGTGTGCCTGGTTGCAGTGTGTTTGTTGGCATCAGCCAGGGCATAGTCCACGTGTTGCTTGCTCATACACCTCACGTAACAGTGTAACACATTTTCCGCTCATGCAAAGAACTGTGTAAACAGCACTACCTATAGTAGTGGCTTGCTGACTGTGTGTCCTATAGCACAGCATGTACCTTAAGGAGAACACCGCCTCACCATGTTCGTGTGTCATTTAGCGACAGCGAAGCAGCTCCACCAAGCACTCCGCGCCATACGAGCTGGGTTATCTTTTACTTTTGCTACATGTTACAACATGTTGCAGCAACAGGGCTAGCAAGCATGTCTTTTCCTGCAGCGGCCCGAGACAGTGTGACCCTTGACTCTTCTCGACCCGACAAATGTCGTAATAGTGCATGCCTCTGCGCAATCAGATATGGACACTACAGCGACACGAAAGACAACTAGGCAACTATGGTGCGAAGAGGTGGGAAGCAAATCATGCATAAGGTTGACCTGCCTGGCATGGAGATGAATGCATGGCCCAAGCCCCCTTCGGAGCTGCGCAGTTACAACCCATGCGATGCGCAAGGTCGCCGTCATCACCCGCACATCTTGTACTTATCCATTTTGTGTCTATTTTGTGGCGGTGGTGGGGCCGTTATGGGGCTGCATCGTGCAGGGTTTAAAGTTAAACACAAACAAAATTAGAAAAGATGATTATCCTGTCTAATTTTATCTCATATTCATATGTGGAGATGCTATGAAGGTGGACCTGTCACGGTATGATGCGGTGCGGGCCAGCCCTCCTTGCAAGCTCTTCACCGGGGCGATCCCTTCCACCATGCGTAAGAAGAGTTCACACCTATGGGAGCACAACAAGTTGCTTGCACCTACACGCATGAAACTACAAGCAAGTACCAAACAATACATCATAGAAAACGTGATGGGCATTGCAAATTGCATGACTCCACACGTGACCCTATGCGGGACAACGTTCCCACACCTGCCAGCCTTTAGACACCAGTTGTTTGAGACTCAGCCAGTGTTGACGTCCACCCTTATTAACTCGCACAGTAGTAAAGCTCTAGGCGTGCTGTCCACCCACAACTAGCGAGCAGCGAGCAAATGATGCTACCAGCAACAAGCAAATGTTTCCGGTTTATGGCCAGCCATCTAACAGAGGGAAGTTGAAAGGGTGGAAGTGTGCCATGGACACAGAATGGATGGCAAGCGAGGAAGCAATCCGTAACGCCATCCCGCCTTGTCTTGCTAAACACTTGGGCCGCCTCTTTCTAAAAAAGATGGGCTACTTTGTAGACTACCCGCCCACTTATGAACATTCTGCCGAGACCATAGCTGAAGCATGCTAAAAATGTACAACTCTAAGTGCTCTTGGGAACGTAAACCCTAGCACTACAGTGTGCACAACCCTTCATGTTTGGCATGCATTGTGCAGCAAACCATTTTAGCAGGGCCAAACTATGCTAGACTAACACTGAAAAAACATATATACGGCACACAAAACGACATGTATCCCGTCATGCATACACACCAGGACTAGTAGGGCGGCGATTACATAGACTATATAAGAGCCTCATGCTATCAACACGCATACCGCCAAGTCGTCTATCGACTCGCAAGTCTCACATTGAGGACGGTGTCATTATCCGGTGTGACAACAATTGCCATTAGATTGTTTACAACAGCGATGTTACATTCGGTACCAACAGTTTATTGATACGGCCCAATCAAGGTAATTACAGAGGTTGGCGCATAAGGTTGAAAACGCGTCCTATTGGCCCACAAGCTCCCAGTACCAAATATTAGGCATATTCAATGTCACGGAATGAGCACTAACACAGCAAAAACACTCCCCAACAGACCAGTTTGATTTATGTTCAAAAGTTGCTTTTTACAAACCTGCTTATTTTTATATTGGCCCCTTGAACAACTGCCGCCAAGCCCCCCTCACACAGTAGTGAGCATAAGAAGTCCCACAATTGTAATTGTCTGCCAGCAATCTTCTTATAGACTCCTATCTGCTGCCTTCCCACTTGGCCACGCATTGGCCAAGTAGCACCTTATTAGCTAGCTGGCTAGGTGTTCTTACATCCACACGTGCTAACCTCAAATACATGCTCCGCCACCTTAGGCTGTTGAGCTAACAGTCAAACCCATCACTTGAATACTCAGTGCCTGCTTATCTTAACAGAGCACCCTTACGCGGATGATACCAACGCGGAGTTGTTCTCACATAAGGCAATTGAGCATGTCACATCACATCATGTGATTGCGTACTGATTCGCCCTGTGCTGGCTCCTTGCAATACTTGTACAATTTCGTGCCAAAGGCCCTTGGGCTTAGAGGCAAGTTGCAAACCGCCAAACAGTATGCATTGTACTCACACATGGAAGGAGCAGACACTTGCAACCTATGGTCATGCTATACTATAGCAATCAGCACACGAGAACGAGTAAAGCCTTGCCTTTTGGGCGTGACAGCGCGAGCATGTAGTGCTATGTGCATGGTGCGTTCGAGGCTGACAACATGGATGTACCTTGGGATTTCGGCTCGTAGCCATTTTCAGGGTTTATGTGTTGGGTTTTCTTGTGGAACTCATGTTTAGGTCGTCATGGACGTGAGGGAGGCCTCCCTCACGTCCATGACGACCCAAACATGGTGTTTAAAGCGTATCTACAGTCAGATACCGAGCTGACAGCATATGTGAGGTACTATGGTATCATGCGCAGCTGTTTCGGAGTTGCGATTTCGGTAAGCCATAACTTACAGTTGGAGTGGCGGTTTGGCCGTGGGTAGGCGTAAAATGCTGCGTCTTGAAGTGTGCTAGAAGAGGATGAGCTTGGAGAAGCAATGTCCTGAACTATTTATCGTTTCACAACGCCATCATGACTGTTACTTTGCTGGTGCAGACCGATAGTTAGATAGTTGCAGTGTTAGTTGGGCTTTAGCTCTTGGCGGTGTTATATAAGGCTTTGCTAGCTTGTTTCCTAATTTAATTAGATGCAAATTAGCCTGCTGCAGTGCAAGCAACACCTTTCAGAAGAGGTTCTCGACTGAGCAAATGCTTGTGCACATGCTTGCATGTATGGTATGTGTAATGCGGCTAGTGGTTACGCTTTAAGTGCTTAGACATACGTGAGATAGACAATTAACAAGCACTTGTGCGTGCTGCTACAACACAGACACGGTGTGGAACAGTTAGCTACAAATGTCTACATTGTAGATGTTGACATATGTAGGTGTCAATGAGACCGACATTAACGTGGGCAAGTTGGCCACAAATGTCCAATACATGGATGTATCTATTACATAGGCAAAGACCTATAAAAAGACAAGTATGTAGATATTGCTGCTCCGATTTTGATAGTATAAAGACTCATGTCTGAAGAATATCCAACGAGTCAAGCACTGATATCGCACATAAGGGTGTGAGTGTCTTAGCAACAAATGTCCACATCGTAGAAGACAATGTGGATATCACATGTGCGCTTGTCTTGAAGGTCCTAGAAGATGCATATGTTCATTGGACAAGAGCAAATGCGGATATGGCTGGGAAGTATGATGTTATTGCAAACCGCAATACGGACATTGCGAAATGGTATGCACAATCCATGGCCACGAGACCGTCTGACCAATACTATAAGACCAAGGTACAATCTCATTCATTGCTCATACTCAGGGGTACGAAATTCTTCAAGATGATTGATGTGAACCTAGTAAGGGCAAGTACAAAAGTGCTTGTCACAAGATGGTTGGCCGCCTTCGATTACACTAGGGTCCGAACGAGGTGGAGACGCCCACTACCCATTGTGGCTAAGATAAGGCACAAGGGGTATATAAGTGAGCATGCTAAGTAGGCAAGGAAGGGGGATGGGAGACTTGGGCTTACCTTGCCTTGGCGTGCTTGCTCGTGTGGGCTTTCACGTGGGGTGTTCAGGTGAAAGGCCGTTCAAGGGGGTGCCAAAGCTGTTCAACCTCAAGGAGTTAAGCTTGTCTTGTGTGTGAGTGTGTACACTTGGTGGACGTGCTTACACTTGCACGTGTGAGTGTATGCACGGTGCCAACACTTGTGTGTGAGTGCATGTCGTGCACTCACACACACTTGCACGTGTGAGTGTATGCACGGTGCCAACACTTGTGTGTGAGTGCATGTCGTGCACTCACACACACACGGTGTGAGAGTACTAACACAAGTGTGTATACGTTGCTAACATTTGTAGGTGAGTGTTTCCACGGTGAGAGGGAGTGCTTGCACTTGTTTGCAAGTGCGTGCACGAAGTAGAGTGCTAGACCCTCTTAGGCCGCCTAAGAGGGCCTTGAAGAACTAAGTGTTCAAGCTTAAGGCGTTGCATCTATCTCGAAGCCAAGCATGCTACGAAGTGGCATAGCCTTGCGCAAGTTAAGAGTAAGTTGTAAGCTAATGCGCCATGATAGTCTGGTGTTGTAGTGAGAAGACTACGTGTAGCTCGTGCACAAGTGTGCATGAGGGCTTTGTAAGTTATATAGCGTGACTCATTTGAGGTACAAGTGTATGAAGCTTGGGCCGGCATTATCGTGTGTGCACGCATGTGGGTTGCTGTGCACGAAGCACGATGTGTGTGTCATTACTGTGACTTTCAAGTTGATGCACCGTATGGGCTGCCTTAGCATGTACATGTTGTGAGGAACGAGTCTGCTCTACACGAGTGAAGGGCTACTCTTCACGAGTGAAGGGCTAATTACAAGTCAAGTTGTGGTCATCTTGCACTACGTTCTGCAAGGAGACGCATCTTTCATGTGTGTGTCTACTCCATGTGATAGATGGTGCATAAGACAGCATGACATGGTCTCATGGTGTACAATAGCATGCGTACATGCATGGCAAGGGGGTTACGACGAATTTGAGCTACGATAAGGGAAGGCATGCTATGCGCACGACACACAAATGGCTACATTGAGATCAGCACGCATAGCACTACAGGCTTCATAATGCCTTGCCTCCGCGGAGTATTGGCATGCTTATTACGTTAGGTTAAAGTAATAGCATAATTCTATTACTATTACTGAACGTAAAGGATAGCATAAGGAGGTCAAACTTTGACCTGAGGTATGCTTGTTGGTGGACACGTTCAAAGCCAGGCAGCGACGCGAGGTTGCTGGTGGACGTCACGATTACTGTACCGCGAGCGACAGTAGCACGTGCAGCTGAGCAGGGGAAGGGGAGGAAGTACCACGACCACTACCCAGCTGACTCTTTCGTGCCGCTAGCTATGGAGACACACGGTTGGTTGGGAGAGCCGTTTATGCAGCTGCGCACGGACTGTGCGCGCCAAGTTGTGCAGCTGCGGGGCATCGAGGCGAGATGCACGGTGTGCTTTGGCCCAATACCGCCAGCAAGCGTCGGTGACACTACAGCGCAAGCGATGACGATGTTGGCGCTCACCACCGCGGCAATCCGGCTCACCGAGAAACGCCTGGACGATGCGGTCCCCGCGACAGCTCTGGCTGATGTTGCTGCTCTGACGCATGATGTTGTGTAGGTGGTTGTGTAGGTCATCTACACAACCATCTACACACCAACAGCGTTATCCGCATGAGTAGGCGTGGACATGAACGGTTGGGTATGATGTACAACTTGCCCACGAGCATGCGTTTCCATGAAATAGACTTTGTGATGGATGTTGTAGATAGTCAGCGCCATTGCTTCAGCTTTCAGGCGGTAGCAGCGGCGGCGGCGGAGGCGGTGAAGGCGGTCGGGAAGGAGGTGGAGGAGGTGGAGGTTTCCTGTTTTCAAGACAGGCAAGCGGTTTGTATTGGGCTGCTTTGGTTTGCATACTCAGCTGCAGCTGTGCTTGCGGCAGGCTATGCTTGTCGTGTGCAACAACACACAGTTCTAAGCTTGAGTCGTTCCGGTAGGTGGTGTGGCAGTTGACACATAATGCATCGATTTGTGTGCTTAATCTCAACAATCAGGCAATAAAGCAATGCACACTATGCGCACCGTGACAACTTTGCGTGTGCGCCAGCTAGCACTCAATGTCAAGTTGACCGTGTACAAAACGCATGCCACGCAGTTCAGCTGAACGTATGAGTGTACAGCTGCATATGCATGCACGTGGCCCACATGTAACACTATGCACAGTATCACTGCCAGAGTGCGACCACCGAGTTAGTACTGCTTGCTAAGCACGCAGCTACTGTAGCTACTACTTCACCACAACTACCATGTATGTGTGCCCACGCCCATGATTATATGTGTATGCAACTGAGTGACTGTTGATTGACTGCTTGGCATACATGTGCGCTCATGTGCGCTCAAGCGCAATTTACAGTCACTGAGCCAAGAGACCATGTACAAAATGTCGCACCTCAGCACTATGTGTGTGTGCGTGTACATCCACAGGTTGTAAATGGGTATTTACAATGCAGCACATTCTAACAGACTGGAGCGAAGGGAAGTTCAGCGTTGACCATGTATAAGTGGTTTTTGAACAAATTTAATAGCAGTCGCGTGCATACGCGCAAATGGATGGAAGCTGTGCGTACACGAGATTCCGCGTGTGGGCACACATGCGCACACACGTGCGTGCATGCGCATGACTCCGTGTCTGTGTATGACCGCTGGCTTCTGCACAACGCAAACGAAACTTCCACAAGTAGTTGCCATGTTGACTGACTATTGGAGTGACAATGGCCCTGGTTAGCTGGTATGTCGGGGTTATGAACAACCACCGGTTGACATTGTGTTGCATGCATTCAACTTTTGCTGCACACATTGCGGCTTTGGTTGGCATATTGATTGATTAGCGTTCTTTGCCAACACTGGCTTTGTCGACTTGAAGTGACTTCGCCTTTGCCATATATAACGTGCAAGAGTGCCAGATGCAAACGGGCACGCCGCATCCGTTTGCAGTGTGCGCAGGCTGGAAGGAGCGGTGCAAGCGAGGATGGCGGTGTGGGTACAGGATATGCTGGCAGTAGTTGGAAACATGGTTTGTCGGACTGTGCTTAAGGTGTAAGTGGGTGACTGTGGGTGTGTGGGAGGAGGTGTGTGTGGGGATGGTGTCAGGGACTGCCGGATTGGCGTCGTAGTGAGCTGCGTGCACAGCACCCGTCAACCAAGCTTGCTGAGGATGTACTGAATGTTTGTGATCGGCTTCCAGGCATAAGCAGTTGCTTGTGAGTGTGAGTGTGAGTGTGTATACACGTACGCACATGTGCATGTGCATGTGTGTGCGTGTGCGTGTGGGCCAGCTAAGCACTCTGCTTTACATGTACAATACTGCAGCGTCTAGTACAGTGCACGCTGGTCGCTATCCACATCTTCACAATCACATGCAGTCAGTCTGCACACGTGCTCTCTCACACTCCACCACCGCCCAGTGGCCACGCCGGCAGGTCTCCTGAGTCTGCCTCCACGATCGGGGGGGGGGGGGGGGGGGGGGGGGGGGGGGCGG